>MCJB01035877.1:1104-12299 GCA_002018475.1 Nicotiana obtusifolia | reverse complement strand
TCTTTTCTTTCCACTGAAATCATACGTCCTTCTGTTTCTCTTTTTTTTTTTTCTTTTTTAATCTCCATTAGAGGCTTTGAAACTCTTCACTGTACAGCAATGGTGCATCTATGCTCCATAAAAATATCTCAAATAAACCAGTGGTCTGGCTTCCCAAACATCACAATATCTCCTAGACCTACTAAACTTTGTCTCCTTCCCCATTAAAACTGCTGAAAAATACCCAAAAATATATCATCCTTAGGAATCAAAATAGACAGCCATTTTTCTTCATTAAAAGCTTCATCGCAAAAAATTAAAATGAATATCATCTTTAATTTTTTCTTGTTTGAGATCGATTGTCACGGCAAATAAAAAATTTCAGTCTTTCAAATGTGACTTGTTGAGGCAATGGCTAATTTTACTGGCTTAAGAGGTGTTTTGAGAGGAGGATTTTTAAGATGAAGAGAATGGAAAATAAAAAATTAATGATGGCCGAGTATTGAATATGGTGGTATGGTGGTGGGTCGGCAGGAGCTTTGACTACTAAGAAGAGGACAAGGTGAAGTATGGAACAGTTTTCGGAACTGAAAGCGTAGATCAATAAACAGTGAATCACTGGCGAATCAAGAATGGCATCTTTACGAATTTTAGTGCCATTTCTGGGCAGTCGTGATACTTTTGAATAAACTTTAAGCACATTAAGTATTTATTAAAAAAAATGGGGATGCATAAGATATGGTGAACTCGGGTTGAGAGCAATGCTGCTGAATAGTAATGGCACGGTGTGGCAGCCTCTCAATTCATATTTTTGAGATTTTTATGATATTTTTGAATAAATAAAAAGATTCCTAATCTGAAGAGCTTAATCTTTTAAATGAGATAGCCAGACACCATTCAACATGGTACTAGATCGTTTAAAGATCCTCGTTTCAAGTCTTACTAACACCCATTAGTAAATGGTACATACTTCCAGGTGCATGGCCCAAGAAAAAGAATCAGGCCTGCACAAAGAGGTGTGTTCATTGATATAATCAAATAAATAAATGTGATATTTCCCTATTAGTTTAAACATTTAAAAGAGATGGTCACACGCAATATAATAGAGATGACTTATTATCTTAAAACTGCAGATGAGGTAGTCACATATAGTTTGACAGAAATGACCCGGATTGAGAGCCAAATCTTTTGGCTGGGGCTGGAGTTCCTCAGAAGTAATGTGTGTTTAAACAAGAGGAATGGAGAAAATAAGATTTTGTCAAGTATGTCATAAACCTTATGCTTAGAGAAGGACAGAGAAAATCTGGAAGAGAGAATCTTTTGTCTTTCCTTTCGTTTATCCAAAACTTCTCTGAATTTCAAACTAGTTTTCAGTACTCATTAGCAGTAGTCACGCCACGCCATAATATTACAAGAAATGGAAACTAGACAGATAGAACAAGAAGGATTATGTGATCCAATGCTACATGCGTTAATTGAAAATCATTTATTGCTGACAGACGAAAACTTTAGCCAGAGAACGGATCAGTCACAAAGACAATCTAGCAAAGATCATAACAGTGTATGTTTTGCCATCGATGAAGCTTCAGAAACATACATCAAAAGTTAAACTCTCAATTCATATCATAAATTCAATTTATTACTACATCGCTATCATTAGATCCTATATTGCAACAATGCAGAAGTTCCACCTAGACCTTTTCCGCGGAAGTAATCAGCATAGTCTTTCACACTGGTTGTGCGATATTTTGGAGGATTTTCTTTTGACAACAATTCCTTAATTGGTCCATAAAGCTTGAGAGTTGGAGCTGAACCAGTATAGAAGAAGCTTGCAACTGACACTCTTGGACCAACTTTATTTGCCAATACTCTATGCTCAACGCTTAGGTACTTGTCATTTGATATGAGCTGGAAAAAAACACCAGAATAATGGCAATTGGTATAAGTACCAAACAGAAGGAGAGCGTTGGAGTAACACTAAAGTTGTTTCAGTGTGATCTATAGGTCACGGATTTGAGCCGTGGAAACAGCCACTAATGCTTGCATTAGGGTAGGCTGTCTACATCATAACCCTTGGGATGCGGCTCTTCCCCGGACCCTGCGTGAACGCGGGATACCTTGTGCACCGAGCTGTCCTTTGTATAAGTACCAAACTAGGTGCTATGCTCATTATAATTGAATAGATCTGAGATTAGAAAAATAAATGAATATATAATACTAGCCTGTAGAAGATCTCCAATGTTCACCACAAGAGCACCATGTGTAGGAGGAACATTAACCCACTGATTTTGGTGAAGGACTTGGAGTCCTCCTATCTCATCAGACAGAAGCAGTGTGATAAAACTATTGTCAGAATGTTTGCTGGTGCCCATTGTGAGTTCTGGCTGAGGGCATGCTGGATAGTAATGGCCCAAAACACGGAGCCCCTCAGCACAATCCATATTTATAAGATGAGATGGATCGAGACCAAGACCCTCAGACAATATCTCAAATAATGAGATGCCCAATTTCATGACATGCTTAGAGAACTCCATTAGTATTTCCCTACAGCAATTTCAATAAATTGGTGAAACACTACATAGAAAAGAGCGTTGGTGTAGCTGGTAAAGTTGTTGCATGTGACCAGAAGGTCACGGGTTCCGTGAAACAGCCTCTTGCATAATGTAGGGTAAGAAAGCATACAATAGACCCTCGTTATCCGGCCCTTCCCTGTGTCAGGACCGAAAATATCAGGTGTCATACGGAAGCTAGTAAAGCAACACTTGAACGGCGATAAATCAGACAACAAAAGAGAAATATACTAAAAGAGACACAAATATTTAAACATGGTTCAGCCAATTGACCTACATCCACGAGTGGGGATGAGCAATCCACTATAATAAAAGAGAGTACAAAATATCGAGAGAACAACCTCACGAAGAGGCAAATACAAGTGACACACTAACACTTGTCCCGTAAAGTTCTCCCCCCAAACACGACCCTCAAACCCCATATCGCTACATGGTGGATATCACTGAATGAGAAGGAAGGATCCTCAATTTATAGAAGTCCAGACCTTTTCCTCCATGAAAAAAGACTAGCCAAATATGGGAGATTTATAAAAAAATTTTATAAAAAAAAAAACCCAATTATGATAAATATATTGTCCTTTCCTTCAAGAAATAGTAAAACAAAACAAAATATGATAAGAAAATCAGATCAAGGTTTAAGACAGAGGCTCATCTTGGCGGTTTTAGTTCTAGCCGCAACCTATTTGATGGTAATCATGAACCAAGGGGGAGAAGACAATATATTTTCCATAATTGAGTTTTTCTTTTTGTAGAAGGAAATTATAATTCTTCCATGCTTGGCTAGTCCTTTTTCTTATAGGAAAAGATTTGGACTTCTATAAATTGAGGATCTTTCCTTCTCATTTGGTAGCATCCATAATGTAGTCATATGGGATTTGAGAGTCTTGTTTAGGGGGAGAACTTTATGGGACAAGTGTAGTGTGTCACTTGTGTTTGCCTCTTCGTGAAGTCGTTCTCTCGATTTTTTGTACTCTCTTTTATATAGTAGATTGTTCATCTCCGTCGTGGACGTAGGTCAATTGACCAAACCACGTTAAATGTTTGTGTTTCTTTTGGTAGATTTCTCTTTTGTTGTTGGATTTATCGTCGTTCAAGATCTGCTTTACTAGCTTTCACATGACACATTATTTTTTCGGTCCTAACACTCTGGACCCCGCGCATAGCGGAGCTTAGTGCACCGGGCTTCCCTTCGATAAAACACTACATTTCAAGAGCTAAAGAAGATAAATTAGTTTGCGCAATTGGCCTCAGGGCAGAGATATCTAGTTCTGTTATTTTCCTAAAAAAGAATTGTCTTAGTTTGACCTGACATAAACTTTAATAAAGAAGGGAAGAGTTTTGAGATATGTAGCCTAACTAAGCCATATCATTTGTGGCTGTAAAACTTTTGAAATTTTTTGTCTTAAATATGTCATAACATTTGTGTTGCTATAAATGCTTCTTATTAAGGAAATATTGAAAGTTGTCGGTCTTCCTGAAACATACTAGTGCAAATTCTTTTTAAATAGAGATAGTACGTCTTTTACTAATTCATGTTGAGAACAAACCTGCATGCTGCTGGCAATTCCTCTGGACTAGGATAATTTGGAGCCATTAAACAGAAGAATGAGTCTCTCCAATTTGTAGCTGGAACAGAAGGACTAAACAAATCATGATTGCTAGAATGAACCACCACTTTGTTATTATCTCGAGTATAATATTGTTTCTTAATCTCAATATCTTGCTCAAAGAATCGTCGTGTTCCTTGCAACATTTCTTCAAGGACAGGTAATGGAATGCCATGATTAATCACTTGGAAGAAACCCCATGTCTCCGATGCATCTCGAACTTTATCCACAATCTCTTTATGCTTCATTGGATCCTTATCAAAGCCTTCGAGATCTATCACTGGGAAAATAAAGTTTGTCGGGCAACAGCTGTTTAAGGACTCTTGTATATTTTGTGGTTGAATGAACATTCGAGGAACCTTAGTAATTCCAGCATCAACAAGCCCTTTGACACCAGCCTTAGTATCTTCAAAGGCTTGTAACTCACTCATTTTGTCATAACTTTTGTCAACTGGGGTCTGAAAATCATCTGTGCCAGAGACTGCCATGCCGGCTGATTAATTGGTTATATATAAGCTTTAAAAGGCTTTAAAGTTTTAGTGGAGATCTTTCAAAGGTTGAGAGGATATCTCAAAAGGAAGAAAAAGAACAACAGAATATATAGTTAGGTGTCTGCTCCTATCTCATATTGGTTAGATTTTATATTGCATTTCTCAAAAGCTTACACCTTTCTTAACGTACAGCTTGTTTGGATGGTTGTTACCTATTGTATTATGTCTTATTGTTATGTTAATACAATATTTGTTTTGATTGTTACTTAAATTTTATTGTATCGTACCAGTAAATTCATCGTTGCGTAACGACGAAAAGTATGACTTTATGAAACGACCGATTTTGTGTGATCGTTATCCTTTTTTTTTTCCTTTCATCTTGCCTTTCTTATTAATATTAAATAATCTTATTTTATCCTTTACCCTACCTTTTTATAAATAATTCTACCTTGTAGCGAGCTCTAGTATTTTTATAGTGTTAGAAAAAATATCAAATCCTGTTTACACAAAAAATATATGCAAAATGAAATATTAATAAAATATTACAACAACCAAAAAAGGCATACTGAATATCAATCAAGTGAACAACTTTTGAGAATTTTTGTGAAAGAAAAAATTTATTCTATCGAATCTCTAAATGATCTTTATAATTCTCTTTGGATTCCCATGCATCAATACTTTTATTTATAATAATACGAAATTTATTTTAACTAGAAAATAAAAATATTCTTATATTAACTCTGACTACAATTCCTATTAAGGCATGAATTAAATTACTAGCAAATATCAAATTCTAAACAATTAAAGTTTCCTATTACAACTTTGAATTAATTTTTCAACATTCTCCAGTAGTTCAAAGTTGTATACTTCTGATTTTTTATTTTTATTATTGTTGTTGTATTGGAGGATTTCTCTCCAACTTCCACTCTTGTTAAAGCACATGTCTCCAACCTTCATTGATACACTTTGTCACCAACACACAATCTTGTTGAAGCACCTGTCTCCAACTCCCGTTGATACACTTTGTCACCAACACCCAATTTTGTTGAACCACCTATCTTCGACTCTCGTTGAAGTACTTTGTCACAACATCCAATTTTGTTGAACCACTTGTCTTCAACTACTGTTGATGCATTTTGTCATCAACACCCAATTTTATTGAAGCACATGTCTTCAACTATCTTAGATGCACTTTGTCACCAACACCCAATTGTTGATATACTTCACCGACTCTTTCTTTTTTGTTTTTTTCCTGACCGCTTCTCTAAGTTTTAGAGAAGACTCTTTTCCTCTTGCGCCATATTTGGTTGCATCTCTTTAAGTTTGTAACCAATTTGCTTAATCCTTCTCGGCATGATTGTTTTCCATACATATATTATTGGCCCAATGTATACCACATATTCAATCGCCAGCCCGGGCTGCACATATTAGCTAGCGCCATCCGCCGGCATCAGAACTACTTGATTCTCTCCCAAGATCATAGAAACTCTGATAACAATATAAAGCTGAATATGAAGGAAAAATATTTTATTATAAATCTCTAAAAGCTCTCTACAATTTTCTCAAATCTCCACACATCAATACTCCTACTTATTATAGTACGAAACTTATTTTAACTACAAATAGGAAAGTCCATTACTATATTAATTCTGATTACAAATCCTATTTAGACATGAATTAAATAAATTAGCAAATATCAAAATTCTAAACGATTAAGGTTTTCTACTACAATTTTAAATTAGTTTTTCAATATTTTGCCTTAAGAGTTCAACCCGTGATGGACCTTTTGAATACTAATTCCAAAGTTTATCCGCATGTTTAAGCTTTTATTAGTTAACTTGAATATTAGAAGGAAAAAAAAGATAAATAAACAAAAAATTTGAGTTGATTCGAGAATTAAAAAATACAAAGAAAAATAAATTGTGTAAAGCCTAAAAATAGAAAGAAAAAAAGGGCTAAGCAGCTTAAAGATTTAATTATGTGAGCGTGAATTTAAAAGGAATCTACGGCTGCTCTTTAGTGAGAAGAGGTATTATAAATGTGCTAGGCCTTTTTAGATTTGGCTGTTTGGCACCCCTTCAAATACTGAGTTTCTTTTTTTAATTACAGGCTAGTATCATTGATCCGACGTTTCCCACCATACTAAATAGCCAGACGGGCGGCACACATTGGCTAACGCCGTCTGCCGAAAGCGAAAGCTATTTGATTCTCTCCCTAGATCATAGAAGCTCTGATGTCAATATGAAGCAGAATATGAAAGAAAAATATTTTATTATAAATCTCTAAAAGCTCTCTATAATTTTCTCAAATCTCCACACATCAATACTCCTATTTATTATGGTACAAATCTTATTTTAACTACAAATAGGAAAGTCCATTACTATATTAATTCTGACTACAAATTCTATGTAGACATGAATTAAATAAACTAGCAACTAGCAAATCCTAAACGATTAAGGTTTTCTACTACAACTTTAAATTAGTTTTTCAATATTTTGCCTCGGTTCCTTTCAACCCGCGATGGACGTTTTGAATACTAATTCCAAAGTTTATCTGCATTTTAAGCTTTTATCAGTTAACTTGAATATTAAAAAAAAAAAAAAAAAAGACAAATGAACAAAGAATTTGAGTTGATTCGAGAATTAAGAAATACAAAGAAAAACAAATGTGTAAAGCCTAAAAATAGAAAAATAAAGGGCTAAGCAGCTTAAAGATTTAATTACGTGAGCGTGAATTTAAAAGGAATCTACGGCTGCTGTTTAGTGAGAAGAGGTATTATAAATGTGCTAGGCCTTTTTAGATTTGGCCGTTTGGCACCCCTTCAAATACTGAGTTTTATTTTTTAATTATCATAAAGGCTAGTATTATCGACCCGACGTTTGTCAACATTCTCAATAGCCAGACAGGGATGCCGCCTGCCGGCAGTGAAAGCTACTTGATTCTCTTCCAAGATCGTAGAAGCGCTGATGTCAATATGAAGCAGAATATGAAAGAAAAATATTTTATTATAATTCTCTAAAGGCTCTCTACAATTTTCTCAAATCTCCACACATCAATACTCCTATCTATAATAGTACAAAACCTATTTTAACTTCAAATAGGAAAGTCTACTCCTACATTAATTCTGACTACAAATCCTATTTAGATATTAATTAAATAAACTAATAAATATCTAATCCTAAACGATTAAGGTTTCCTACTATAACTTTAAATTACTTTTGTAATATTTTTCCTTAACAGTTCAACCCGTGATAATCCTTTTGTATACTAATTCCAAAGTTCATCTGCATGCTTAAGTTTTTATTAGTAAACTTGAATGTTAAAAGAAAAACAAATAAACAAAGAATTTGAGTTGATTCGAGAATTAAAAAATACAAAGAAAAATAAATTGTGTAAAGTCTAAATAAAATAAAAAAATAAAGGGCTAAGCAGCTTAAAGATATAATTATGTGAGCATGAATTTAAAAGGAATCTACGGTTGCTCTTTAGTGAGAACTAAGAGGAATTATAAACGTGCTAGGCCTTTTTAGATTTGGCTGTTTGGCACCCCTTCAAATACTGAGTTTCCTTTTTAAATTATCATAAAGGCTAGTATCATTGACCCGACATTTGCCAACATACTCAATAGCCAGACAGGCGGCACACATTGGCTAACGCCATCTGCCGGCAACAAAAGTTACTTGATTCTCTTCCAAGATCGTAGAAGCTCTGATGTCAATATGAAACAGAATATAAAAAAAATATTTTATTATAAATCTCTAAAAGCTCTCTACAATTTTCTCAAATCTCAACACATCAATACTCCTATTTATTATGGTGCAAATCTTATTTAACTACAAATAGGAAAGTCCATTACTATATTAATTCTGACTACAAATTCTATGTAGACATGAATTAAATAAACTAGCAACTAGCAAATCCTAAACGATTAAGGTTTTCTACTACAACTTTAAATTAGTTTTTCAATATTTTGCCTCGGTTCCTTTCAACCCGCGATGGACGTTTTGAATACTAATTCCAAAGTTTATCCGCATTTTAAGCTTTTATCAGTTAACTTGAATATTTAAAAAAAAAAAAAAGACAAATGAACAAAGAATTTGAGTTGATTCAAGAATTAAGAAATACAAAGAAAAACAAATGTGTAAAGCCTAAAAATAGAAAAATAAAGGCTAAGCAGCTTAAAGATTTAATTACGTGAGCGTGAATTTAAAAGGAATCTACGGCTGCTGTTTAGTGAGAAGAGGTATTATAAATGTGCTAGGCCTTTTTAGATTTGGCCGTTTGGCACCCCTTCAAATACTGAGTTTTATTTTTTAATTATCATAAAGGCTAGTATCATTGACCCGACGATTGTCGACATTCTCAATAGCCAGACACGGATGCCGTCTGCCGGCAGCGAAAGCTACTTGATTCTCTCCCAAGATCGTAGAAGCGCTGATGCCAATATGAAGCAGAATATGAAAGAAAAATATTTTATTATAATTCTCTAAAGGCTCTCTACAATTTTCTCAAATCTCCACACATCAATACTCCTATCTATAATAGTACAAAACCTATTTTAACTTCAAATAGGAAAGTCTACTCCTACATTAATTTTGACTACAAATTCTATTTAGACATTAATTAATAAACTAATAAATATCAAATCCTAAACGATTAAGATTTCCTACTACAATTTTAAATTACTTTTCTAACATTTTCCCTTAACAGTTCAACCCGTGATAATCCTTTTGTATACTAATTCCGAAGTTTATCTGCATGCTTAAGCTTTTATCAGTAAACTTGAATATTAAAAGAAAGACAAATGAACAAAGAATTTGAGTTGATTCGAGAATTAAAAAATACAAAGAAAGTAAATTGTGTAAAGCCTAAAAATAGAAAAATAAAGGGCTAAACAGCTTAAAGATTTAATTATGTGAGCGTGAATTTAAAAGGAATCTACGGCTCTTTAGTGAGAGTTAAGGTAAGTAAGGTACCAAATCTCCCTTCTTCGTGTACTTAATTATAGATATTATTAACACAAAGGTAGGAGCTAATGTCTAATCGCCGCCGTCACAAAGTGAATTATACTTAAGGATTAAGTGCTACGTGTCAAGAAAGTTAGGCTAGCTGGATTAGAGAGTGAATTTCACCACCAGCACTACCAAAAAAATAGTCACATGCAGTTAAAGAGAAAAGAACAGAAAAATAAAACTAGTGGTAATAAATTAGACGATATTGTGGTGGCTTGTTAAAGGAAGAGAAAAAAGAAAAGCAAAAACAAACACAACAAGAAAACAAATACTTTCATCCAGGCAAGGCGCCTTCTAGGGGTGTTAAATGTGCGTGTGTTGGAGGGGTCAAAATGGATTGAGTAAAGTAAATAAATATATCGATTAATGATCCGTCCAAACGTTACTTGGGTTGAGATAAAGTGAGTCAAGATTAGCTAAAATGTCCAACCCATCCAACTCTTTTATCAAGCCTTAATTAATATTTGTTATTTTCTTATGAATTCTTTAATTATCAAATACGAGTAAGACCTTTTTTCTTTTCTTTTTTTTATGGTCATACATAACATATTAAATAAATAAAAAAATTTAAGATATTTTGGCAAAATTACTCATGAATCAATTTAGGCTAAAAATCAGTCCAACTTTAAATGGGTTGAAATGAGTTGGGTCGAGATGGGTTGACTCCAATAAATAAGCGGGTCAATAACTAGCCCAACCTTGGACGGATTGGACGAATCATTTGGGCTTGGGCCAAATTTAGTCCTACACGATACTTTACTTTGGGGGATTATCTTCTGATAACAATTCGTAATTGGTCCATAATCTTGGAAATTGCAAGATGAACCTGTATCTAGTCTTGGACTAACACTATTAATCTGTGCTTCAAACTAGTTTCCATTACTCATTAGCAGTAGACAAAAAGGAAATTGACATAAAAGTGCATTTTAGTTTAAGCATGTGATACATCACAAAAATCCTCTGTTATCATCAGAATTTTAATTATTAACCATGATTAGGTCTTATAATGCGACAATGCAGAAGTTCCATCGAGACCTTTTTTACGAAAGTAATCAGTGTAGTCTTTCACTGTGGTTGCACGATATTTTGGAGGATTATCTTCTGACAATAACTCAGTAATTGGTCCATAAAGCCTAGAAGATGGTTGTGGACCGGTGTAGAAGAAGCATGCAACTGATATTCTTGGTCCAACTTTGTTTGCCAATACTCTGTGCTCAGCACTTATGTACTTATCATTTGATATGAGCTGAAAAATCACCAACAATAAGCAGAATTAGTTTCAGTCCCAAACAGTGGCGAAGCTAGGAATTTTGCAAAGGGTGTTCAAGGTTTAATATATATTTATAAAAAGTAATTTTTGACCTATATACACAACTATAATTTTCGAATGAAAGGTGTTCAACTAATACCCTTAAATCCATGTGGCTATGCTTCTGGTGCCAAACAAGGTGTTATATGTTGGAAATAATGTGTGCCTTTTGTGTTTTCAAGTTCAGGCTAAGTTCATAGTGGGGTGTGTGTGTGGGGGGGGGGGGA
>MCJB01035866.1:10124-65507 GCA_002018475.1 Nicotiana obtusifolia | reverse complement strand
GCAGGGGGGAGATCATCTAAAGACCATGAGGATATAATAGCAAATATTGCATTGTCAGAAGCACAAGGTTGTTGGGTCATATAATCTGCTGGGTTACCAGAACATTTGAAAACAGAATAGTCAGATAGTGTAAGATAGGGTTCGACAGTGAAAAAGAAAGGAGATGTTGATAAATTAAGGTGGACTAGCTTAAGAATAAGACAAAATTCAGGATCATAAAGGCGAATCTGCTGAGACATATAATCAATTTGTTCAACATATAGTCTAACTGAATCGGAGAGGGTGAGTATAGTATTGTTTTTGCTGTCACAAGATAACTCGAAGCCAGGATAGCCACAATATTCGGGCTGATGTTGAAGCCTGAAGGGAAAATGAAGGCTAGGGCCATCACTTCCACACCTGGACTCTCTGCAATCATATGTTCCTTCACCAGCCATAGCAAAAAATACCATGATCATGAGAAGTAAGTGCAAGAGGAAAAAGATGGTCATCTCTACTGAAAGACCTTAAAAATCAAGCTAGCAGTTGTGCCAGTGGCAAATATAGAACTTTGACAAGTCTTGCATTAATCTGTTTAAAGCGCAGCCCGGTGCACAAGGTATCCTGCTTTCGTGCCGGATCCAGGGAAGGGCCGCACTCCAGAGTGACTTTGCTGGTTGTACCAAAAGTCAATGTTGATGTCTCTTTTTTGAGCTGTCTACACCGAACATTATCAAGAAAAATCTTGCATCCATTATTGACTTCTCTTTCTTTGTGAAGACTGAGGACTTTTCTTTCAGGATTTAGTGACTTCATTTCTTTCTTTTGCAACAGCATAATTGGTATTTTGCGGGCCAAGCAAAAGGAGGAGATGAAGAATTTATCTTCTTAACTACTACTAGCAGTGTTTGGCACCAGTACTAAAAAGGGAAAAACCCAAAAGAAACACACACACACACACACAGTTAACCATGAAAATGACTGGAGGAACCAAGTTTACTTCAGTTCTTACAATCCTCATCTTCTTGCAGCTCTCTGACACCCCATTTACCGAACAGAACCAGCGGTGTGCACCTTCTAGTTGTGGGCATGTTAAGAACATCAGCTACCCCTTTCGATTGAAAAATGATCCAAAGCATTGTGGCGACGAAAAGTATGAATTGAGCTGTGAAGGGAATCGCCCCATATTCACGATATTTATGAAAAGTTGGAATGTGTCCCTGAACTACTATGTGCAAGCCATTAATTATGATAACTCCACTATCCGCCTTGTAGATCCTGGTATAAGAGAACAAGTTCTTTGCTCTCTTCCTCAGCATTCAATTACGTTTAACTCTCGCCCTTCTCAATTTGAGTTTTTTAAACCTGATGGTTCATCTGGTATTTTAGCTGTGTCAATCACTATTTTCAGCTGTCCATTTGCCATGAATTCTCCCGCCTTTGTGGAAATCACTAATTGTCTCAACAGGAGTGATGCTTCCAATGTTTCTTCTGAATTACTTAAGGGACACACGTATGCAGCCATGGGCAAATTATCACCATCTAATTTGAGAGTGGGGTGTACTGTAAACCTCATGTCAATGACTTCATGGCCTATTAATGATGCAAATGTTCATATTTCAATCTTAGAGCTGCATAATGCTTTGGCATATGGGTTTGAACTTTCATGGTTTCGTGACATTTACTGTAACAAGTGCGACTATTATTATGGTTGCGAAGGTGAAAATTCTACGGCTATTCGCTGTGTGGATAACACCTGCACGGTTTACAATTTTCATTTCTTCAAAACTTCATGTGGTAAGAATATTCCTGATGTCTTGCCAGAACTTAAGACGTTTTTAGCATTTTTCTATGTATTCTGTAAAGGTCTCTCTCATTCATTTTCTCACCCTCTCTCTCTATTTTGTTTTTGGGGGTTCTTGGATATGCTCTTTGAACAAACACAATCAAGTTACTCAAAGTCATCTTCTCAGCGTTCTTGCAAGTAAGCACTCGTTCTATTGTCAATTCTGGTTTTATACATGCTAGGATTATATAAGCAGTAAATAGTTGCAAGTGAGATTAATGGTGTTATTAATTGTTGGTGTTCTTGCAGGATTCATTCCACTTGGTAAGCCACATCTGCTGTGTTCAAAATTTATTGATTCTTAGGAAGAGAAGAACTGAACTATAGACCGCTCAACTTGAAACCAATCTAAACTAACAGAGACTGAAACTAAACACTGTAAGCAGTCAAACACTGCCACACAAAAGTCTTAATTACTTTATGATTGTTGCGCACAGGGCTTAGCATTGTGGCAAGAATCATAATATTCCCATGCATATTTGTGTTTCTATTGATTGAATTACGAAGAAGGCATATGTCGATCTTTGATGCAATTGAAAGTTTCCTGCATAGTAGAAACAATTTCATGCCCATTCGATACCCCTATTCCAACATAAGGAAGATGACTCGGAATTTTAAGGAGAAACTAGGCCAAGGAGGTTATGGTTCAGTATATAAAGGCAAGCTCCGAAGTGGTCCTGATGTAGCAGTGAAGATCTTGACCAAGCCCAAAGCTGATGGGCAAGACTTCATCAACGAGGTTGCCACGATCGGTAGGATTCATCATGTTAACGTGGTACAACTTATTGGCTATTGTGCTGAGAGATCTAGACGTGCCCTCGTATATGACTTCATGCCTAATGGATCACTTGACAAGTACATCACACCCCGAGAAGGAGGAACTCTACTGAGCTGGCAAAGAAAGTCCGAAATCGCTCTTGGAGTTGCTCGAGGTATTGAATATTTGCATCGAGGTTGTGACGTACAAATTCTACATTTTGACATCAAGCCGCACAACATACTTTTGGATGAGAATTTCGTTCCAAGAATTTCTGACTTTGGTCTTGCCAAATTATACCCAACGGATAACAGCATTGTTACTCTAACAGCAGCAAGGGGAACAATCGGATATGTTGCTCCAGAACTCATCAACCGAAGCATCGGTCCGATATCTTATAAGGCAGATGTTTATAGCTTTGGAATGTTACTGATTGAGATAGCAGGTATGAAAGGAAACTCGGCAACAAGAGAGGATATATCAAGCCAGTATTTCCCACATTGGATCTATGATCAATTCGACAAGGAAAAGGAAATTAAAGTACCAGACGAGACGCATGATGATGAAAAGAAGATCATAAAGAAGCTCACTTTAGTTGCTTTGTGGTGCATACAAATGAATCCACTCGATCGTCCCTCAATGACTAAAGTAGTTGAAATGCTTGAAGGTGAATTACAGGCTTTGCAAACGCCTCCTAGGCCTTCTGAATCACTGCAACCATCTCTGTTGGAATTCAATCTGAGTTCTTCAATAGGTTCAACTGAGTCTATGATTTTGCTTGAGAACTGTTCTGATTCTGCAAAAGTAGATGTAATTGTTGGTTGACATGTGAGTACCACAAACTGTAACTTTCACATTATGTAATACCTGTGCTCTATCTTTATGTAACTTTCTATTTTTGTCTTTTATGCCTTTATTGTTCAGTCTCCCCAAATTGTTTCTCTTACTATGAAAGGATGTACCAGAATTATCTTTTCAGAAATGTGCAAATAGCAGGGGTGATTGACAGGAATGGCCTAGGGTTGGTCTTTAGATATTGTCTCCCTTGTTGAATGTATTTAAAATATAATCTCCAGATCCACCTAGCTCTTAAGGAATTTCTCTACCGGATCAGTTGAGTTTATGCTATATATACTTTACCTATATTGTTAATTGTTCACAAGCTCTATTGATTGGCATGATTTTGTGATTGTTTGTTCACTAAACTCTATCAGAGTTGGCTTAATTTTATATTATCTGCAATCGACCTATTTATTAAATTATTCATCAAAGTCTACCCGATAGGCATAATTTTTATGGCAACCACCCCAAATATACTCGAAGTGATCTCAAATTTAAAAAAAAGCCTTCAAATACTAGCATAAACGATCACCAATCACAAATTTAGTCAAATAACTCCAAATCAAGAAGACTCACTTTGTGTTCTTAAACACTTTCAAAGGACCAACAATGAAGTTTTTAGATTTTTAAAGCAAATCACTAAATTAGTATTTAAGCTAAAAGTTTAAGTATAAATAATCAATACTCAAATGATTTCAGCAATAATTAACCATTAACTTCAAATTTTCCGCTCCAAAATTAAAGAATTATGGTATTCTTAACAAAGAAGAGATGTAGAAGGAGCTAAAGGGGCAAATATGTCATTTCGCACACAAGAAAAAGATGAGGAGTCTATTTATTAAAAACCTTAGTTACATAGACATTCAGCTAAAACCAGTCTCATCGGAGGCAACCGCATAATTTTTCTATATAGAAGTTGGCTAAGACTTGTTCAAGCAGACATTTTTCCATACTTCATTCTATTCGTGCTTTCTGCTCTCTTTCTCTCCTTTCTCTCTATATAAAATTAACTACATCACAAATTTTAACTAAAAGAAATAAAATGCTTGATGGATGAAACATGTAGGCTGACGTGGTTAGAATAAAGGGATGAGAGTGCATGCTTAAATAAGTTTACTTAGTTAATTATCATTAATGTATAAATAGTTAATAAATAATTATTTATTAATTCAGTAAATTATTGAAATATAATTAATTATTAGTATATGTTTATTGAATTTTTAGATAAACAAAGAAAATTAATCTCTTGAAGGATTAATGTGATGGATTGTATCTGTCGTAAAATTTGAGATACCATGATCCGTCCCTAGTCTATTATAGTTTTTGACGAATTTAATCTTTAATATGTAAAACATTTGTGACGGATTAAAAGATATCTTTTATCTCTATTTGTGATGGACCTTTCTTCACAAATTAGTCAATAATTTTGTGGCTCGATTATTTATTCGTCACTTGAATTTGTGGCGTTGAAATTGTGAAACCTAATAATCCATCATAAATCAGTCACACTTAACTTTTTCTTGTCTAGCATTAATGAGTTCAAGAATGTTGTGGTAATGGAGATGATATAGATATGTGCGAATACAAATAAATAAATAGAAAAATTTATTTCTCATCATTAATATTGAGCAAGTCTAAAATTGACAAAGAAGGTGATAGAAAATTCCATATACCGTGTTGAATATTCTAATGTTAGGACTTTTTTGTCTTCACATTATTGTTTCAATCTATCTGTCCTCTTTCATTTACTGTCGTGAACTATCTTTCTCCAAAATTTAGCAGGAAAGCAAAGGTAGAAGGAGACGTTAAGGCGATTGTTCAAATTAGATGATCCCTTACGTTTGGCGTTTGAGAGTAAGATAAGATTTTGGTGAACCAATATTTGAGTACTCTTTAAGTGTCAACTTCAACTTTCAGCTCTTGTTTTTTGTCTTGGAAATTTTATCATTGCTTAGTCAACGGAATAGACGAGATAGTTGCAATGAGCCCAAGCAAAGAATTGTTAGGGTTTGCCCTGAATTTTATTATAATTAAAATTACTTTTTTTGGTCTAAAAGAAAAAAATGTTTTTGGCGGAAAAGAATTGTTAGTGAAAAAATATTTTTCATATTTAGCTAATCCTTTTGTTGGAGGAGAAATATTGCACTTCGAGGATTCCTTCTTACACAATTATAGATAATAGTATCTACAATGTAGTCAGTAAAAGGTCTTTGAATATTGTCTCTCTTTTTGAATGTACTAAAAAACTAATCTTCATACCCGCGTATGTAATGATCCGATCGATCATTTTACTTTCTAGATCTCTGTTTTCCTAATTAAGATTCCCCATATGTGCCTTTACTGTTTTATGACTTACGGGGATGGTTGACTTGGGTTTAAGGGTTCGGGTTAAAATTAGAATACCTGGTTCCTTAATAATGGCCTAAGATGAACAAGTTTGATTTGAGTCAACATTTTTAGTAAACGACCTCGGAACCTGGAGTTGACGGTTCCAATAGGTTCGTATGATAATTTTGGACTTGGGCATGTGTTCAGATCGGATAATTGGTCCGGGAGTGTTTCGGCGCTTAATGTTGATAATTGGTACATTGAAGGTTTTGAAGTTCTTTACATTTGGTTTGAAGTAGACTTTAGTGCTATAGATGTCTGTTTGGGATTCCCAGCATGAGAAGAGGTTCGTATGGTGATTTATGACTTGTACGCAAAATTTGGTGTCATTTTGAATAGTCTAAGTATGATTCGACGCGTTCGGCGTTAGTTGAGAAGTTTGAAGTTCATAAGTTGATCCAATTTGATTTTGGGATGCGATTCTTAGTTTCATTGTTGTTTTATGTATTCCGAGAGTTCAAGCAGGTCCATATTATGATTATGAACTTGTTGGGTCATTTGGATGGGGTCCCGAGTGGCTCGGGGTATGTTTCGGACCGCCCGGAGCTAAGTCGGAAACACCAGAAATTTACAGTTCTGGTTACCTTCTTCGGGAACGCGGAGCAGTGGTTGCGTTCGCGATGAAGGAATGAGACTAGTGGCATTTTTGCCCTAATCGTTCGCGAGAAGGGGATCGCGTTTGCGGGGCTGTGGGCTACTGGCCTTCTTGTTCACGTACATTGGGTCGCCATTGCGTATTGGAAATCCAGATGGGGAGGGGTCAGGCTAGTACTCATCGTGTTCCTGAAGAGGAGTTCACGTGCACAGAAGGGTAGGGTAGGATAGCCTTCGCGATCGCGAGGCTCTTGTTGGTTCGCGAAGAATGTTTTTTGGGCGTGGCAGAATTATGTCATCGCGATCGTGAAGAAGGAATGACTGGACAGAGACTTGTTTTAAAACCAGGACTTAGGCCATTTTCTTTCATTTTCATTTCCTTGGATGATTTTGGAGCTTCTAGGAGAGGGGTATTTACCTAGCAATTGAAGGTAAGTAATTCCTACCCAATATGAGTTTAACACATAAATTATGGGTAGATTTTAACATGTAAAATGTGAGAATTTTAGGAGTTTGTTGAAAAATCTAGGTTTTGATAAAAATGAGATTAGACCACCAAAATGATTATAGAATTGAGTAGAAATTATATATGTGTATTCGTGAGGTTATGAGTAACTTTTATTCACAAAAATTTCCAGAATCCGGGCATCTGGACTCGGGGGTAAATTTTTAGGAATCTTTCAATTCAGGTTGGGTAATTACTCTAATAGTTAAATTATAAACTTTTGAGCATATATTGATTTACTTATACAATATTTAGCTAGTTTTGGATTGTGTGTCACCGATTTGAGGCTTTAGTGTGAATTTTGGACCGGGAAGAGGAGTTGAAAACGAGGTAAGTCTCTTGCTTAACATTGTAAGAGGAAATTTTTCTCGTAGGTGCTATAAATGATTGTTTTCTAAAAGTTATCGGTGCTATGTGTGCACGATGTGACGAGATTCCGCATGTAGCTAAAAAGTCATGCTTATGTTCGGGTAGTTTTAGGACTCTACCATGTATTACTTGTATTATTTGCACCCTTGTTAGTTAATTACTTAAATTATCATTGAAATGGGATAAAAAGTTTGTAAAGACCGAGCTTCATTACTTTGAGTGTTGGCGGGTTACTTGACCGTTAGTGACATTATGCCTTCTTTGAGTACTATTCTGTTACAACCCATATTTGCATACGTTAGCTTACGCTGTAAGTTAGTCTACATAGGTCCGAGAAGAGATTATCTTTGAGATGATAAGAATTTAGTCCTATTGGTCTTAAATGATACAAGGGTGTATAAGAGTGGTTAACAAGTACTAGAAGTTAAACGAATCAAGGATGTTGTAACTCGTATTTTCGGGAAAATGTAGAGGTGATTAATATTACCAAGAGGTTATGTTTTAAGGTATTTGAATAATATAATACCCGTTTCATAAGTCTTGAAGTCAAACGAGTTATGAAACAAAAGTCGACAAAAGTTGTCGCAACTTACGTTCATAATTTTACTCATACTTTAGGTCAAATGCCACTAAGCTTTTATCCCAATTTACTTGGAATTACGGGGTGATCTACCCACCAAATTGAATATCTATGAGTCTAGTTTCTAACGCATTAAACCGTTTGTCGATACAATCTCCGAGTTGAGAGATATTCGCGTTTTCGCGAGACTGCGCCAAGCAGCTCTCGGTGGGGCCCGCATAGGCGGTTAAGACTTATATATGTATATAACACGCCTCAAGCCCGGTTTTAAGTCATTTATTTTCAGTATATGCAGAACTTAGAACCCTAAGAACACCCTCTCAAGGTTCTCTCATGATCCAAGACTAAAACAAAGGGCAAACAACAAATCAAGTGTCGGAAATCCCGTGGCGCTAGTAAGTTCCTTATTCTTCTTGTTGTTGCTGATTTTTGTGTTGTTCCAGCTCATATGGGAGGTTGTTGAGTTTTTAATGTTCTGTAAAATACTCCTTCAAGTTTATCAACCTAGGTGATTTCAAACCTTCTAAAGTGATTCTAGTGCCGAAAAACCCTAATTGATTGCTAGCTTCGCTCCCTTGTTTTTGTGGCAGCATTGGAGGGATATTTCGTGGTCAATTAAGGTTAAATTGGAGTTGTTCTTTCTGTTTAAAGGTAAGGGACCTCTTACCCTACATGTATTTAAGATTATCCAAGTTACGGCTAAGTCGTTGAAGCTAGAACTTGTGAGATATATGTCGAAAGGCTTGCTAGTAATGTTGTTAGTTGGTGGACTGTTTTGGGAGGCTCAAGATGATTATTATTGATGTTGTTTGGGATGTTTGCTGATTGTTTTAACTTGTGAGAAGTCATATAAATAGGGGAGGTGCTGTCCGTTTCATCGTAAAATAGGTTACGGTTGATACATAATAGTTACGACGCTTAACCATAACGATAGTGTCATTTCTCTTGTTGTAGACTAAGGAGTCGCTGCATTTTCATACCTTGAGATTGGGAAGTATATACAAGGTATGTGAGACTGTCCCTTTCCTTCTTTTGCACGACTCTGATTGTATATAATGCAATGAACGAGCCTCCAAAGATACTCTACTCTTAGAAGGTAGTACTTATATTGTTTCCCCTCTTATGGGAGGATTGATGTTGATGTTACTTCTTTGACCTTACGCCACTTCGAAGGGTTCAAAGCGTGATTCCAATGAGTCCAACATACATTATCTATTTTACTCTACCGAGCTACTATAGTCGGCCGGGTATGGCACCTATTGTGCAACTATATATATGTATCTATTTTACTCTACTGAGCGGCGCTATAGTCGGCATCTATTGTACTCTACCGAGTCCGCGCTATAGTTGGCCGGGTATGGCACCTACTGTGTAACCACCGGTCAGTTGGGTATGATGTTATCGAGCCTTATGATGGCCGGGGTATGATATGATGATGATGAGGCCCACAGAGGCGTATGTATATGATGATTTTAAAAGGATATATATGTATATGCACGTCAGGCATTTCATGATTAGTCGCCCTTAGAGGCACTCAGATGTTACAGGGTGTATATTTTCTATCCCTATGCACATTACTGTTCTTACATTATGCTTTCCTGTCTTACATACTCAGTACCTTATTTGTACTGACGTCCTTTTATTAGTGGACACTGCATGTCGTGTTGCAGGTCCTGATAGGCAGGTAGACGAAGCTCCCCCACCATAGTAGGCTGCCAGTTCAGCGTTTATTGGCGAGATCCCTTCTCCGGACTTGTCGTGGTCTTGGTATGCATTGCAGCACTTATGTTCTTTTAGAGGCTCATAGACAGGTATCGACTCATGTATAGTTGGGATTGCCTTGTTGGCAAATTTATTTTTGTTGTATAGTTTTTCATGACAGCCTTGTCAGCCATGTTATATATGTTTATGTCATTATCTAGAATTTTTGGTTGATTAGAATTATTGTCTGCCATTTATACTGATCTCGTCGGCCCTTATAGGTAATGAGAAAGATTAGATAAAATGTACGTTGGTACTCGGCAAGTAAGGCCCGGGTGCCCGTCATGGCCCTCCGGTCTGGATCGTGACATATTCTTATGTAGTGGCCATTAATCGGAGTTCGTAGAGTATTCTCTCTTCCTGTGGATCAGGCCGAATGCCTCGGCAGTGTAATAGATGCATCTGCAGTCGACCCTCAACAATGTAACTATTCTGGATCGGCCGTACGACCTCAACATAAATTATGCGTGATATTGCTCAGAGTTTGATTATACTTGATATTTTTTCCTTGACTTGAGAATTTATAATTACTTGATGGATTTTATTTGTTGAAATTACTATGTGATAGTAGGAGATTTTAATTGATATTTAGTTAAAGAACCACTTACTTATTGTTCATTATTTCGTTATTACCGATGTATTCCATGCCTATCTATGATTTCTGCACTTTATTTATTGACCCTTAGTAAGTGTGGATGTCGACCCCTCGTCACTAATTCTTCGAGGTTAGACTAGATACTTACTGGCTACATAGTATTTATGTACTCACGCTACACTTCTACACTAATCGTGCAGGATCTGAGGTAGGTGCATCTGGCGGCCATTCAAGTGCGTACCCCCGCTACTCGGAGACTTAGTGGTGAGATGCTTTCTATGCCCATTCTGCAGCACCCCGAGTCTCTTCTTGTTGTATTTATTTTTCTGTATATCTTAATCTAGACAGTAGTATAGGAGATTTTGTATATTCTACTAGTTTGCTCATGTATTTGTAACACTAGGTTTTGGGAGATTCTAGTAGATATTTTATAATTTTGAATATGAAATTCACTTCTTCGCTCTTTCGTTTATTTCATGCTTCACATTATTACAATCACCTATTAGTCGTTCTCTTATTAGATAAAATCAATGACTTTAAAATATTAAAATAAACATTTATATGGGTAGTTCATCGTTGGCTTGCCTAGTAGCGACATTAGGCGGCCTATAGTGGAAATAGGGTCATGACAACTTGGTATCAGAGCACTAGGTTCACATAGGTCTCACAAGTCATGAGCAGGCCTAATAGAGTCTTGGGGATCAGTGCGGAGATGTCCGTACTTAGGAAACTTCTATTTCTTCATCTCTTATCGTGCAATTGATATTGTGCTAAGTATATTTCTTTTATTCTCTCATAGATGCTGAGAACACGCGTGGCAGATGTATCCGACGGTGGAAAAGCTGCTCACCCTGTTGCTAGAGGCCGAGGCAGAGGCCGAGGGAAGGCTCCAGCTCCTGCTAGAGGACGAAGGCATCCTAGAGTTGCTCCTTTTGTGCCACCAGTAGATCCAATGGAGGATCCTGTTATTGAGGAGCAGGGTGAGGTACCTGCAGCTGAGCCAGCCCCGATGGATTTCATGTCCGCATCGCCATTCCAGGAGGTCATGGGACGTATGCTGCTGTTCATGGACTATATGACGCATGTTGGTTTATTTCCAGCGGACCCAACCACATCTCAAGTAGGAGGGGGAGCACATATCCCTACCGCTCAGGCTCCAGGGTATGCTGCTACAACATAGTAGACCCCGGGTGCACTACCTGCGGGCGGGCCTCAGCTGGTTGCAGCGGCTATGCTAGAGCCCAGACCAACCGCGAGCGGCGAGCCACATAAGCTGTTGTATAGATGGACCAGGCTACATCCTCCTGCCTTTGATAGTCGCGACATGAGGACCCCCAAGACTGTATTGATCATTGCAAGGACAGACTGTATAACATGAGAATATTGGAGTTCCACGCGGTGGACTTTACCACATTTCAGTTGGAGGGTAGGGTCGTAGATAGTAGCGGTCCTATCTTCCCCGCAGATCAGCAGGTTCTCCTCCCTTGACTTGGGACCAATTCACACGTCTCTTTTTGGAGATATATATCCTGCTCTCTCAAAGGGAAGAGCTACGGGGTCAGCTCGAGCCACTTCAGCAGGGTCAGATCTCTATGACCGATTTTGAGGCAAGATTCTCTAAGTTGTCTCGCCATTCACTTATAGTACTCCCCAATGATGCAGAGAGAGTGCGGAGGTTTATTGCGGGCTTTCACTATGGTATCTAGGTCACTATTGCCCGTGAGATTGAGATGGGACTCCTTACGAGTAAGTTATAGAGATACTCGGGGGATTGGGTGTATTCGTCAGCAAGGCCGAGAGTAGGCGCCGAGAGACAAGCGACCTCGATATTCTGGAGGGTTCAGTGGTGCTTCGTCTACGGGCAGAGGTCAGTTTGTGAGGGGCCAGTCTAGTAGGCCCAGTTATTCAGCACCACTTCCTTCTCGGGATGCTCCAGTGCGGCCCTATTTTAGCGCCATTCCAGAGAGGTCCAACCGTCAACTGGCTATTCAGGGTTCTTCTAGTGGGTGTTCGGGTCCCCAGGGTCAAAATCAGGGTTAGTCATCTTCCACACCGAGAGGGTGCTATGAGTGCGGGGAGCTTGGTCATTTGAGGAGATTCTGCCCTAGGCTTCGGGGCAACGCAGTATAGTAGGGCCATCAACCCATGATAACCTCACCAGCTGTCGCACCAGTTGTCTGGCCGAACAAAGGTGGAGGGCAGGTGGGTAAGAGTCTCCTTAGAGGTGGAGGCCAGTCAGGCGGCGCTCCAGCTTGGTTCTATACCTTTCCAGCCAGACCATATGTAGTAGCCTTAGACGTTGTGATCACATGTACTATTTCTGTATGCGGTAGGGATGTTTCGCTACTATTTGATCCAGGGTCTAAGTACTCATATGTTTCATCTTTGTTTGCTCATTTTCTGGGTGTTTCTCATGAGTCCTTGGATGCTCATGTATATGTGTCCATGCTAGTGGGTGATTTTATTGTTGTGGATCAGATTTATCGATCTTGTATTGTGACTTTCTGTGGTTATGAGACCAGAACGGATCTTCTATTGCTCGATATGAACGACTTTGAGGTCATCCTGGGCATGGACTAGTTGTCTCCATACCATGTCGTTCTTGATTGCCATGCCAAGACTATTACCTGGGTGATGCCAGAGTTGCCTAGATTAGAGTGGAAGGGTTTATTTAGCCGGGTTATTTCCTTCTTGAAGGCTCAACATATGATTGAGAAGGGTTTTTTGGCTTATATAGCTTACATTCGGGATACTGCTGCAGAGACTCCCATGATTGATTTAGTGTTCGTGGTGCAGGAGTTTACCGATGTGTTTCCTTCTGATCTACCAAGCATGCCACCAGATCGTGATATTGATTTCTGTATTGATTTGGCACCAGGTACCCAGCCTATCTCTATTCATCCATACCACATAGCTCCGAAAGAGTTGAAGGAATTGAAAAAATAGCTTGAGAAGTTGCTAGCGAAGGGGTTCGTCAGGCCGAGTGTGTCGCCTTGGGGTGCACTAGTGTTGTTTGTGAATAAGATGGACGGGATAATGCGGATGTGAATCGATTATCTCTAGTTGAAGAAATTTACCATTAAGAACAAGTAATCATTGTCGCTTATTGATGATTTGTTTGACCAATTGCAGGGTTCCAGGGTATTCTCTAAGGTCGACTTGAGATCTGGGTATCATCAATTGAAGATTCGTGCTTCGGATGTTCCGAAGATGGCTCTCCAGACTAGATATTGACTCATTTTTCATTTTCTTCATTATTGCAATATTGATCTACTTGAATAGTATGGAAGAGCACAAGCAACATTTGAGAGTGGTGCTCCAGACCTTGCGGGAACAGAAGTTATATGCTAAGTTCTCCAAGTGCGAGTTCTAGTTAGATTATGTGGCATTCTTAGGACATGTTGTATCAAGTGAGGGTATTAAGGTAGATCCCAGGAAGATCAAGGCAGTCTAGAGTTGGCCTCGTCCTACCATAGAGACCGAGAACAGGAGCTTCTTAGGGTTAGCAGGTTATTTTTGTCGATTCACGGAGGGCTTCTCATTTATTGCGATACCTTTGACTAGATTGACCCAGAAGGGTTCTCCGTTCCGATGGTCCGATGATTGCGAGGCGAGATTTCAGAAGATTAAGAACGTATTGACTATAACACCGGTGTTAGTGTTGCCTTCCAATTCGGAGATGTATACTGTGTATTGCTATGCTTCCCGCGTTGGCCTGGGTTGTGTATTGATGCAGGAGGGGCGAGTTATTACATATGCTTCATGTCAGCTGAATCCCCACGAGAAGAATTGCCCAATACATGATTTGGAGTTGGCGGCGATAGCTCATGATCTCATGATCTGGAGGCATTATCTTTATGGGGTGTCCTATGAGGTTTACGCCGATGATCACAGCTTGCAGCATTTGTTCAAGTAGAGAGATCTCAATTTGAGGCAGCACATGTGGCTTGAGTTACTAAAGGACTATGATATTACCATCCTTTATCATTCGTGCAAGGAGAATGTGGTTGCGGATGACTTGAGCAGAAAGGCCGAGAGCATGGTGGTTGCGGATGCCTTGAGCAGAAAGGCCGAGAGTATGGTTAGTTTGGCATGCATTTCAGTAGAGGAGAGGCCATTGGCTTTGGATATTTGGTCCTTGGCTAACAGACTTGTGAGGTTGGATATTTCAGAGCCAAGTCGAGTTCTTGCATGCGTTGTGGCTCAGTATTCATTATTAGAGCAGATCAAGGCTCATAAGTACGATGATCCGCACTCGCTGGTTCTCGGGGAGACGATACTACAGGGTGATGCTAAGGAGGTTACTAACGGTGAGGATGGTGTTCTGGGACATCAGGGTCGCCTATGTGTTCCTAATGTTGATGGATTGGGGGAGAAGATTCTAGAGGAGACACACATTCTTGGTATTCTATTCATCCAGGTACTACGAAGATGTATCACGACCTGAGGCAGCATTATTGGTGGCGGTGGATGAAAATGGACATAGTTGGGTATGTAATGAGATGCCTAAATTGCCAACATGTTAAGTATGATCACTAGAGGCCAGGTGGCCTACTTTAAGAGATGGTTATACCGGAGTAGAAATTAGAGCGCGTCACTATGGATTTCGTAGTTGGGTTGCCGCGGACGTTGAGGAAGTTTGATGGAATTGGGTCATTGTCGACAGTCTGACCAAGTCGGCGCACTTTATTCCAGTGATGACTACGTACTCTTCAGAGAGGTTGGCCCAAATTTACAGTCAGGAGATTGTCCGGTTGCATGGGGTGCATGTTTCCATCATTCCGATAGAAGCCCTCAGTTCACTTTGCATTTCTGGAGAGCAGTACAGAGCGAGTTGGGTACTCGAGTAGAGCTCAACACAGTCTTTCATTTGCAAACCGACAGGCAGTCGGAGAGGACAATTCAGATCCGAGAGAATATGCTCAGAGCATCTTGACTTCGGAGGGGCAATGGGATCGATTCTTGCCTTTGGCCGAGTATTCTTATAACAACAGTTATCAGTCCAGCATTTGATATGGCTCCATTTGAGGCTCTATATGGTTGACGGTGTCGTTCGCCCATCGCATGGTTTGAGCCCGGCGAGGCTAGGTTATATGGCACCGATTTAGTGAAGCATGTCTTAGAGAAGGTAAAGTTGATTCAGGAGCAACTTCGTTCAGAAAAATCCAGACAGAAGAGGTAAGCGGATCAGAAGGTGCATGATTTATCATTTATGGTGGGCTATATGGTTCTCTTGAAAGTCTCATCGCTGAAGGGAATCATGAGGTTCGGGAAGAAGGGCAAGTTGAGCCCAAGGTTTATTGGCCCATTTGAGGTGTTACGAGTTAGAGAGGTTGCTTGTGAGCTTGATTTGCCTCCCAGTCTATTGGGAGTTCATCCGGTCTTCCATGTGTCTATGCTCTTGGAGGTACCATGCCGATAGTTCACATGTGCTAGACTACATCACGATTCATTTAGATGATAGCTTGGGTTATGAGGCGGAGCCAGTTGCCATTGTTGACAAGCAGGTATGCCAGTTAAGGTCTAAGAAGATTTCTGTGGCAAAGGTCCAGTGGAGGGGTCAACCGGTTGAGGAGGCGACATGGGAGACCGAGGAGGATATGCGGAGCAGATATCCACACCTATTCAGTACTCCAAGTATGATTCTAGACCGGTTCAAGGACGAACATTTGTTTAAGAGGTAGAGAACGTAACGACCCGACCGGTCTTTTTGCTTTCTAGATACCAGTTTCCCTAATTAAGACTCTTCGTATGTGCCTTTTATTATTTTGTGACTTGTGGGGATGATTGACTTAGGTTTGGAAGGGTTCGGGTTGAAATCGGAACACTTGGTTCCTTAATTGTGGCCTAAGATGGCTAAGTTTGACTTGAATCAACATTTTTCGTAAACGACCTCGGAATCGGGATTTGACGGTTCCAATAAGTTCTTATGATGATTTTGGACTTGGGCGTGTGTTCGGATCAAAATTCGGATGATCCGGGATCGTTTCAGCGCTTAATGTTGATAGTTGGTGCATTGAACGTTTTTAAGCTCTTTAAATTTGGTTAGAAGTAGACTTCGATGTTATCGAGGTCCGTTTGGGATGCCGAGCATGTGAATAGGTCCGTATGGTGATTTATGACTTGTAAGCAAAATTTGGTGTCATTCCAAATTTGGTGTCATTCCAAATAGTCAAAGTATGATTCGGCGTGTTCGGCGCTAGTTGAGAAGTTTGAAGTTCATAAATTAATCCAATTTGGTTTTGGGATGCATTTCTTAGTTTCATTGTTTTTTTATGTGTTCCGAGAGTTCGCGCAGGTCCATATTATGTTTATGGACTTGTTGGTGCATTTGGACGGGGTTCCAGGTGGCTCGGATATGTTCGGATCGCCCGGAGCTAAGTTGGAAACACAAGAAATTTGCTGTTTTGGTTTCCTTCTTCGCGAACGCGGAGCAGTGGTCGCGTTCGCGATGAAGGAATGAGACTGATGGAATTTTTTCCCTACGCGTTTGCGAGAAGGGGGTCGCATTCGCCGGCTCTGGGCCACTAGCCTTCGCGTTCGTATATAATGGGTCGCGATCGCGTAGTGGAAAGCTAGCTTGGGAGGGGTCAGGCCAGTACTCTTCGCATTCCCGAAGAGTAGGACAAGATAGCCGCGTGAGGCTCTTGTTGCGTTCGCGAAGAACGTCTTTTGGGCATGGCCGATATTTTGCCTTCGCGATCGCGAGGCCCTTTTCGCGATCGCAAAGAAGGAATGCTTGGGCAGAGACTTGTTTTAAAAACGAGACTGAGGCCATTTTCTCTCATTTTTACTTGCCTTAGCCGATTTTGCTGCTACTTGGAGAGAGGTTTTCACCTAACTATTGAATGTATGTAATTCCTACCCAACGTGAGTTTAACACATAGATTATGGATAGATTTTAACATGTAAAATTTGAAAATTTTAGTAGTTTGTTGAAAACCCTAGGTTTTGATAAAAATGAGATTAGACCACGAAAATTATTATAGAATTGAGTAGAAATTATATAATTGTGTTCGTGAGGTTATGGGTAATTTTTATTTATAAAAATTTTCGGAATCCGGGCACGTGGGTCCAGGGGTAAAATTTAAAAATCTTCCAATTTGGTTTGGGTAATTACTCTAATAGTTAACTTATAACCTTTTGAGCATATATTGATTTACTTATACAATATTTGGCTAGTTTCAGATTGCGTGGCACCGACTTGAGGCTTTAGTGTGAATTGTGGACAGGGTGTAGGACTTGGAAATGAGGTAAGTCTCTTGACTAACCTTGTAAGAGGGAATTTTTCTCATAGGTGCTATAAATGATTGTTTGCTAATAATTGTGGCTGTTACGTGCACTCAATGTGACGAGAGTCTGCATGTAGCTATGAAACTATGCTTATGTCCGGGTAGTTTTAGGACTCTACCATGTATTACTTGTATTATTTGCACCCAACTTGTTAGTTAATTACTTAAATTATCATTGAAATTGGATAAAGGGTTTGTAAAGACCGAGCTTCATTACTTTGACTGTTGGCGGGTTACTTGACTGTTAGTTGAAATTATGCCTTCTTTGAGTACTATTCTTATGTAGTGGCCACTAATCGAACTTTGTAGAGTATTCTCTCTTCCTGTGGAATCGGGCCGAACGCCTCAACAGTATAATATATGCATCTATGGTTTGCGTCGATCGACCTTCGGCGGTGTACACACTATCCTGGATCATGCTGTACGACCTCGGCATAAATCGTGCATGATATTGCTCGGAGTCCGATTATACTTGATATTTCTTCACATGACCTGAGAATTATAATTTCTTAATAGATCTTATTTGTTGAAATTAATATGTGACATTGGGAGATTTTAATTGATATTTAGTTAAAGAACCACTTACTTATTGTTCATTATTTCGTTATTACCTATGTATTCCATGCCTATCTATGATTTCTGCACTTTATTTATTGACCCTTAGTAAGTGTGGATGTCGACCCCTCGTCACTACTTCTTCGAGGTTAGACTGTACATGTTGTTTATGTACTCACACAACACTTATGCACTAATCGTGCATGATCTGAGGCAAGTACATCTGGCGGCCATTCAGGCACGTACGCCCACTACCCGGAGAATTAGTGGTGAGTTGCTTTCTATGCCCGTTCTACAGCGAATCGAGTCTCTTCTTGTTGTATTTATTTTTCTGCATCTTACTCCAGACAGTAGTATAGGAGGTTTTGTATATTCTACTAGTTTTCTCATGCTCTTGTGACACCGGGTTTTGGAAGATTCTAGTAGATATTTTATGGTTTTGATTACTAAATTCACTACTTCGCTCTTTCGTTTATTTCATGCTTTACATTATTACAATCACCTATTAATCGTTCTCTTATTAAATAAAATCAATGACTTTAAAAATATTAAAATGAATAATTACATGGATAGTTCACTGTTGGCTTGCCTAGCGGCGATGTAGGGCGCCTTCACGACCTATAGTGGGAATCGGGTCGTGACAGCGTAGCTCTTTAAGGATTTCTCTACCAGATGAGCTGAGTTTATGCTATATTTACTTTACCTATATTGTTAATTGTTCACAAGCTCTACTCGGTTGGCATGATTTTGTGATTGTTCGTTCAACAAACTCTACCAGATTGGCTCAATTTTATATTATTTGCAGTCGACTTATCTGTTAAATTATTCATCAAAGTCTACCGGACAGGCATAATTTTTATGTGCAACGACCCCAAATCTGCTCGAAGTGATCTCAATTTTAAAACAAAGCCTTCAACTACTAACACAAACGATCCCAAGTCACCAATTTAGTCAAATAACTCCAAATAAAGAAGACTCACTTTGTCTTCTTAAACATTTTCAAAGGACCAATAATGGAGTTTTTAGATTTTTAAGGCAAATCACTAAATTAGTGTTTAAACTAAAAGCTTAAGTATAATTAATCAATACTCAAATAATTATAACAATAATTAACCATTAACTTTAAATTTTTAGCTCCAAAATTAAAGAATTATGGTGTTTTTAGCGAGGAGGGGGACGGGAGCATTGTACTGGGTGATTTGGAACTCTCCGGGAGTCGTTGTGACTTTGGGTGTTATAGGCGGATTAGAGTTTAGAAGTTGAGGGTTTATACGTAAGATGAGCAAAGGTAAAGCGACCGGACCGGATGAAATCCCGATGGAGTTTTGGAAGAGTGCGGGCAAGGCAGGCTTGGAGTGGCTCACTAGGTTATTTAATTTCATGTTTGGAACGAAGAAGATGCTTGAAGAGTGGAGGTGGAGCACGATGGTTCCTGTATACAAGAACAAGGGCAATATCCAAAATTGCAATAACTATTGGGGTATCAAGCTGCTTATCCATACTATGAAAGTTTGGGAGAGAGTGGTAGAGCTAAGGGTGAGGAGGAGTATGTCTATTTTCGAGAATCAGTTTGGGTTTATGCCGGGGCGTTCGACTACAGAAGCCATCCACCTTGTTAGGAGATTGATGGAGTAGTATAGGGTGAGAAAGAAGGACTTACATATGGTGTTCATCGACTTAGAAAATGCGAACAATAAAGTACCGAGAGAGGTTTTGTGGAGAAGTTTGAAGGCTAGAGGTGTACCTGTTGCCTACATTAGGTTTATTAAGGACATTTATGATAAGTAAAACTCGAGTGAGGACGGTGGGTGGGGACTCGGACCATTTTCCAGTTATGATGGGGTTGCATCAATGGTCGGCACTCAGCCTTTTTTTGTTTGCTCTGGTGATGGACGTATTAATGCGCCACATCCAAGGGGAGGTGCCGCGGTGCATGCTATTTGCAGATGATATTGTATTGATTGACGAGATGCGAGACGGAGGAATCTAAAGGTTTCAAGTTGAGTAGGGCCAAGACAGAATACTTGGAGTGTAAATTCAGTTGCGAGACTCAAGGAGGGGAAGGGGATGTGAGGCTGGACTCGCAGGTCATCCCTAGGAGAGGGATTTTTAAGTACCTTGGGTCTATTATCCAGGGGGATGGGAAGATCGATGAAGATGTCACACATCGTATTTGGGCGGAATGGATGAAATGGAGACTCGCTTCCATTGTTGTGTGAGAAGAAGGTGCCACCGAAACTTAAGGGTAAGTTGTACAGAATGATGGTCAGACCAACGATGTTGTATGAGGCTGGGTGTTGGCCAGTCAAGATCGCTCATGTCCAGAAGATGAAGGTAGAAGAGATGAGGATGTTGAGATGGATTGGCAGTTACACCAGGTTAGATAGGATCAGAAATGAGGTTATTCTCGACAAGGTAGGTGTGGCCCCTATTAAGGACAAGATGCGAGAAGCGCGACTTAAGTGGTTTGGTCATGTGAGGAGGAGGAGCACAGACGCCCCGGTGAGGAGGTGTGAGAGGTTGACATTTAAGGGCCTACAGAGAGGTAAAGGCAGGCCAAAGAAGAGGTGGGAAGAGGTGATTAGGAAAGACATGGCGCAACTTTAGCTGACCGAGGACATGACCCTTGATAGGAAGGTATGGAGGTCGAGGATTAGGGTAGTAAAGTAGGTTGTCTAGAGTGTTCATAACAGTAGTATTGGCACGCAGTCTTGCTTTTTGTTGGCAGTAGGTTTTTTATGACTAACCGTTATTTTCTTTCATTGTTGATCACATTACTGTCTTATTTTTATTCTGTTTTTATATGGCTTTTTGGTACTGTCCCTTCTTATCTATATTTTCATTAATGTGGTGCTTTTGCTTTCCTGAGCCGAGGGTCTATTGGAAACATCCTCTCTATCCTCACAAGGTAGGGGTAAGATCTGCGTACACACTACCTTCCCCAGACCCCACAGTGTGGGATAATACTTGGTATGTTATTTTTGTTATTGTTGTTGTTGGTGTTTTTAGCGAAGAAGAAGAGATGGAGAAGAAGGAGCTAAAGGGGAAAATATATTATTTTGGCACACAAGGAGTCTATTTATTATAAACTTTAGTTTTATAGACATTCAGCTAAAACCAGTCTCATTGGAGGACCACCACATATTTTTTTTTTAAATAGAAGTTCGCTATGACTTAGTCAAGTAGACAATTTTCCATACTTCATATTATTCATGCTTTTTGCTCTATATATTGTCAAGACCCCAATTTTCTTTCGTAGGATGCCGTGATGGCAACGATTTTGCAAAATAACTGAATATAAAACTGAAACTCAAACCTCAACATATGAAATAACTAAAACTGCAATTCAAAATAATTACAACTCCCAAAACCCAGGAGAAATAAGTCACAAGCTCTAAAGAGAAATGCTAAATATCTCTATACATTCGAGTCTAATGAAAATAAGGAAAAACATCATAATAAAGATATAGGGGGACTCCGAGGTCTATGGACGCTGACTGATATACCTTGAAGTCTCCACGCACAGGCTAGCTCACTGATACCTGGCCTGGTAGGAAGAACCTGGATCTGCACAAAAAGATATGCAGAAGAGTAGCATGAGTATACCACAACGGTACCAGTAAATGCCAAGCCTAACCTTGGTAGAGTAGTGATGAGGTCAGGTCAGGGCCCTACTGGAAATAATAGGAAACATAGCAGAAGATATAGTAATATAATAAAGTGGCAGAGATGTACAACAATAGAACTTCATAGAAGATAACAGCGCGGAATTCAAGAGACAATTACAACACATAAGGAAGTACAATCATACAAGTTAAGGAACAACAACAACAATACGATGAATAGAGATAAACAACAGGGGACCTCCCGAGGTACCGCCTCATAGTCCCAAAAGTAAATATGCAACAGGGATGCTCCTGAGGTACGGCCTCGTAGTCCTAAAAGTAAATATGCAATGGGAGCGCTCCCGAGGTACCACCTCATAGTCCCAAAAGTAAATATGCAACATGGGCGCTCCCAAGGTACCGCCTTGTAGTCCCAAAAGTATATATCTCACAATGGTACGGCAGAAACCTCGTGCCACAACCCACGTTATCTCAACAAACAACACGAATAAACAACACATAATAAATGGAACAATGAAATTACAGTAAGAAATCTTACAGTTAAAGAATGAATACGAATCAAAGGAGGCAGGTAATTGAACTAAGCATGTTGCACAAATTGCAAGTAAGAGATAAGATACGTAGACAGGGGACATTAGGCTAAACATGATGACTACACATGCTAGAGTAACTCAATTAACGAAATAAAAGGAACTATTTAGCAAAAACATGATTTTTCAATATTTAGTCGGAGTATGCACTCGTCACCTCGCGTACATGGCCTTCTCATATAACGAATTATCACCACAATAATAAATTCTAAGGGGAATTTCCCCCCACAAGGTTAGACAAGTCATTTACTTCAAATCTCGTTCAATCAATCAAATATAATACCTTTCCTTTGATTTTTCGACTCCGAACGGTCCAAATCTAGCCAAAAGCAATTACACACTATAAATATAACTATAAGAAACTAATTTAATTAATTAAATTATGACTTTAACAAGGAAGTAGAAAAATCGCCCCTAAAAGTCGACCCAGGCCCACGTCTCGGAATCGGATAAAAGTCACAAAATACAAACACTCATTTGATATCGAGTTCACCCATACCAAAATTACTCAAATCCGATACAAAAATCTCGATCAAAACCTTAAAATTCGGCCTAATGATTTTTCCACATTTTTCAAAAATTTCTCAACCCAAATCCTTAATTAAATGAAGAATAAATGATATATTACTGAAAATTAATCTAAAACACGTCAAGAATCCTTGCCCAAATGTTTACTTTGAAAATCCCTCGAATTTTTGCCTAAATTCGAGCTCTCTAGGTCCAAAAATGGAGAATGAAATAGAACCCTCGGAGTTAGGCCTTTTTTTCCTAGTGAATTTGCACCTGTGAACCCGCAACCGCTTCTGCGGCTCCGTACCTGCGGAATTCCCATCGCAGGTGCGATTCTCACTTAGTCCAGACACGTCCACTTCTGCGGACCCAAATGCGCATATGCGCTTCTGCTCCTGCAGACCAAGTCCGCTTCTGTGATCATCCTTCCTGGCCTTTCCGCTTCTGCGATTTCCCCGTTGCACCTGCGAACACTAGCTACCTTCTTCATCCCCCTCTCCACCCTCTTGCTTTTGCGAGCTCGCACCAGCGATCAAACTTGCGCAGGTGCGGTAGCACTAGAACTAGTGCACTTCAGCCATTCTTTAAGCTTCAACTCGATCTGTTAACCATCCGAAATCACCCCGAGGTCCCTAAGACCCCGCCCAAATATACCAACACGAATTGCGCATCGATTCAAGCTTAATGAACTTTAAAACTTCAAACTTCTACATTCGATGTCGAAACCTATCAAATCAAGTCCGGTTAACCTTAAATTTTGCACACAAATAATAATTGACATTATGGACCTACTCCAACTTCCGAAATTGGAATCCGACCCCGATGCCAAAAAGTTCACTCCTGGTCAAACTTTCAAAAATCATCAAATTTTTCAAATTTCGCCAATTGACGCCAAAATGACCTACGGACTTCCAATTCAACATTTTGAACACGCTTATAACACCAAAATCACCTTATGGTGCTATTGGAACCGTCGAAACTCCATTCCGGAGTCATCTTCACACAATTCAAACTGCGGTCAATTCCTAGAACTTAAACTCCCAATTTAGGGACTATGTGTCCCATTTCACTGCAAAATCAAAAACAAATTCTCAAAAAAAAAAAAAAAAGCACATTGTCGGGAAGATATAGCAAAAATTGGAGATAGGAAAAAAGAAACTGAATGAAGGAGTAGCACTGAGGAAAACCCCAATGAGAGTGGATGGACAGCACCCAGAAAAGGAAGCTGCAGCATCATCAAATACTTGGCAGCAGCAGCAAAACGATTCTCACACAAGCAGTCAAGTGCAACAGCAGCAATTGCTTAACACAGGCAGTCCAATACATTCGATGGCTACTGAAATTGGACAGCAGCAGATGACAGGTACACCTACAGCAGCTGCGCAGCAACAACAGCAACTAGGTGAAAGCACAACAACAACAAAAATTGGACAGTAGCCTCACACAACCAGTCAAATGGGATTTTCGACTCCCCTTCAAATACTAGATTTTTATAAAGAAGAAGAGGAAATGTTACAACGACGTCGTGGTAAGGATGCTACAACAGATGGTCTTTCACCTGAGCATAATGGACAATTTCCGCAATCTCATTCAAGGAATAACAGTTGGGATGGCAAAGTGAATGAGGAGGTAAACGTTAGGCGACTCCCAATGAGAGTTGCTAAGCAAAAACAGGTTGTCTCAACCGTATCCAAGATGTCCACCCGTTCGAAGAAGAAATCATGATTTTTTAATATATTTTGAAGAGGCGGGAGGAGGAAGATAAATATTTCCAAATAGAAGAGATTACAAGAATAGAAAAGGAGGGACAACACTCTAATTTGTACTACTTTCTATTATATCTTTTTATAGGCATAATCATATGTAATATCATCATAGAGTGTGTTATAAACTCTTTGATGATCATCAACTATTTGGTTCTTTCCAGTTCTTTCTTTTTACATGCGTGCTAATAGGTGAGGCTTTTTAGTTGCCTCAATAGGATTTGTAAGGTAAGGTTTAGCTTGGTATGTGTTTGCTTAGGTCCTATGCCTCTGGTAGCCAAGGCATATAGGCGATACTACTCGAGCTTTTGTCCCACTTACTTGTACTTTTCCTTTGCAGTGTTGTTTCTTTATTAATAAAATTCTACAATTTGCAAAAAAAAAAAAAATTTCTCCTGGCAAGTCACGTAATCCAAATGAAATAGAGGGAGCTATAATTAGGAGTTTCGGAGCTATACTCTCAAAACATGGGGCCGAGTCGTTACATATATATAATTAACGACAACACAAATTTTAACTAACTAAAAGAAATAAAATGCTTGATGGATGAAACATGTAGGCTGACGTGGATAGGATAAAGGGGTGAGAGTGCATGCTTTAAATAAGTTTACTTAGTTAATTATCATTAATGTATAAATACTTAATAAATAATTATTTATTAATTCAGTAAATTATTCAAATATAATAAATTATTAGTATATATTTATGAATTTGTAGATAAACAAAGAAAACTAATTTTGTGAAGCGTTCGTGTGATGGATTGTATCTGTCATATTATTTGCGACAGTGTGATCCGTGTTAAAGTTTTTCTTTGAATTTCTATTTTATTAGGACTCTTTCTCGAAGTATAGGGAAAAAGACTGCTAAAAGGAATAAAACTAATTTATAAGACTTATCTTTTTCTTGAAAAATAAGTTTTGCACTTCTATAAATTGAAGATCCTTCCCAAAACACAACAATAACAACAGTAGTATTTCAGTGAGCTTTGTTTAGGGGAAGAATTTATTTTCTCAATAAGTTTTTTTTATAGTAGATTGATGTAGGTCACTTGACAAAGCCACTTTAAATCATAGTTTCTTTTGAGATATATATATATATCGTCACCTTAATTGTTTTTGTTAGCTTTCGCATGCACCATGTTATTTTTTATCCGAATAATTCGTCCCTAGTATATTATTGTTTTTGACGAATTTAATCTTTAATATGTAAAATATTTGTGACGGATTAAAAGATATCTTTTACCTCTATTTGTGATGGACCTTTCTTCACAAATTAGTCAATAATTTTGTGGCTCGATTATTTATTCGTCACTTGAATTTGTGGCGTTGAAATTGTGAAACCTAATAATCCATCATAAATCAGTCACACTTAACTTTTTCTTGTCTAGCATTAATGAGTTCAAGAATGTTGTGGTAATGGAGATGATATAGATATGTGCGAATACAAATAAATAAATAGAAAAATTTATTTCTCATCATTAATATTGAGCAAGTCTAAAATTGACAAAGAAGGTGATAGAAAATTCCATATACCGTGTTGAATATTCTAATGTTAGGACTTTTTTGTCTTCACATTATTGTTTCAATCTATCTGTCCTCTTTCATTTAGTGTCATGAATTTTCTTTCTCCGAAATTTAGCAGGAACGCAAAGGTAGAAGGAGACTTGGACTTAGTGAGGCCATGGTCGGAAAAATTACCATTGCTTATCCAGACAGTGAGTCCAAGCAAAGAAGGCGATTATTCAAATTAGATGATCCCTTACGTTTGACGTTTGAGAATAAGTATAGTTTTGGGGACATTATTTCAATTTTACTCCAAAATTTGCAGGAAAGAAAAAGGCAGGTGAAGATAAGATTTCGGTGAACCAATATTTGAGTACTCTTTAGGTGTCAACTTCAACTTTCAGCTCTTGTTTTTTGTCTTTGGAAACTTTACCATTGCTTAGTCAAGGAAATAGACTATAGTTGCAATGAGTCCAAGCAAATAATTGTTAGGGTTCGCACTGAATTCTATAATAATTATTATTTTCTTATAAAGAAAAATGATTTGCTTCTTGGAAAAGAATTCCCTTCGAATAGTTAAACTTTTTGTTCTCTGAGGAGAAGTTTTGCCCTTTCATAAATTGAGACTTCCTTCTTACATAATTATAAATAACAGTATTCACAACGTAGTCAGTAAATGAGTCTCTCAAAAAAACATAACGACTTGACCGGTCGTTTTGGGAATTTACGCTCCCTTCTACGATTTGAAGCCTCGAATAACTTCATATGATGTATTATGACTTGGGTAAATCGTTAGTTTTGGTTTTTCAGATCTTTCAGAATTAGTTCGCAAGAATGAATTATATGTTTGAAACATTAAGCTGGAAGAGTCTACCAAATTTGACTTTTTAGTATTTGATCTCGAAATGAAGTTTTGATGGTTTTGTTAGGTCCGGATGGTGATTTTGGACTCGGGCGTATGCCCGGAATTCTTTTAGATATTTCTAGAAGGTTTCGACACCAATTGCGAAAGTTGAAAACTTGAAGGTTTGGAATGTTCATAACTTTGACCGGAAGTTGACTTTGATGATATTGGGTTTGGATTGTGGTTCCGAATATTTCAGTAGCTTTGTTACGTCATTTATAACTTGTACGCAAAATTTGATCTCATTCCGAGTTGAATTGATATGGTTCGGCACGAGTTTTGAAAATCGAAAGGTTTAAAAATTTCTAAGTTTGAATTGTGATACGATTCGTCGTTTCGATGTTGTTATATGTGATTTGAGACCTCGAGTAGGTCCGTAAAAGTTTTTGAGACTTGTTGGCATGTTCGGACGGGGTCCCGAGGGGCTCGGGTGAGTTTGGGGTGGCTTCGGACCATTTCTAGGCTATTTTTAATTGCTGATTTTTGGCTACAGAGTGTGCATCGCGATCACGAATATTTGGTCACATTCACGAAGAGCAAACAACAGTTTGGGGCCTTGTGAATCGCGATTGCTGAAGCCTTTTTGCGATCGCATAGAAGGAAATCTCTACTGCACAAGGTTGAATTTGGAAGCTTAAATCATGCAATCTATAAGGAATTTGAAGATGATCCAAAAACGCAAGTTGTAGTTCTTGATGTCTAGTTTTCAGAAAGTCAAACCATTTGTCATTTGGAATTTTGAACAAAAGGTTATGACCATTATACTAGAGGCTGTCTGGAAGAGTTGAGCATTTTGTTCTTCACGATCGCGATTGGTTTTCCGCGATCGTGAAGCGCAATTTTGAGCTGCAAAATTTTGTGCTTCATGATTGCAAAGCGTTATCCGCGATCGCGAAAGGTAATTACCTGGGCATAAGCTATATTTCGGGGTTTCGTCCATTTTCACCATATGAATTGGGGTAAGTGATTCTAACTTGGTTTTGGTTAAATTACATGAATATATTATTGTTTTTATCATTATAGTGTTTTGGGGGTAAAAATGACAGAAATTTCATAGACTTAGTTGATGATTTGAAGGCCGAGTTGTGGTCAAATTTGAGTAATTTTGGTATGGTTGGACTCATGGTTGAATGGGGGTTCAGATTTTATAAATTTTGTCGGATTCTGAAACGTAGGCCCTAACATTGACTTTTGGTTGGCTTTTCGAGCGGAATTGGAAATTTTAATAAATTGTTACATTTCAAGCATTAGAGTATATTTTGATTAATTTGCATGTTGTTTGACTTATTTCGAATCGTTTGGCTTGGAATTGAGGAGATAGGAAGGCGTTCGGAGGTTGATACGTGCGGAATGGAATTTTCGGAGTATTGTTTAGCTTGCTCGGCAGCGGATTTAGCTTGTTCGAGGTAAGTAACACTTTTAAACTTGGTTCTGAGCGTATGAATCCCTGAATTTCGTGTTATATGAAATGTTTGGAGGTGACACACATGCTAGGTGACGGGCGTGTGGGCGTGCACCATAGAAATTATGACTTAATTGATTCCGTAGAGTTGCATAATCGAATAATCATGTCATTACCCATATATCCTCCATGTGTTAGAGAAAATTGAGCTGAGACTCATGTTAAGGATTATGTTTAGGCTACGTGCCTATATTTTGGGGACCGATAGAGGTCTTATTGCTATTGAATTACTTGTTTAAGTTTACAATTTTGTATTCAGTCACATCTGTCATTTGCATATCATATCTCAGTTTCTGTTGTCATTTACTGATGCATCATATCATCATGTCGGGTTGATTTTCATGTCATTGAGAGCCCAAGAGAACGGAGATTTTGAGTGATATTTATGGGATTGGGCTGCACGCCGCAACATATTTTATTTACTTATACCTAGATCTGGCTATTATAGCGCTTGGGCAGAAGGAGCCCCTACGAAGTCTATACTCCCTATAGTTAGCGCGGATGATTTTATATTGAAGGATGAATCTTCTCTGGGCATGGATCTTGCCCGAATTATTTTATATTGAGGGATGGATCTTCCCTAGGCATGGATCTAACCCGAATCATTTATGTCGAGGGATGGATCTTCCTTGGGCATGGATCTTGCCCGAATCATTTATGTTGAGGGGTGTATCGTCCATGGGCATGGATCTTGCTCGAATCATTTATATTGAGGGATGTATTTTTCCTGACATGGATCTTGCCTCATCATCTATATTGAGGGATGGAGATTTTCCTGGGCTGGATTGGCCTTACATAGTACTGAGCGACTAACTGTTAGTTGATATTATATTTGGGATGAAACTTTCTTGGAATGGATTAGCCATATACAGTACTGAGTGGTTGAGTATTTTGAGAGTGTGAGTACACGTGATTTCCACTGAGGTGGTCCACATTAATCATACATTCAAATATAATATATTATTATTGTTGGTATTCAATAGAATTACTTACAATGAAGTTAGTTTTTTTTTTTTTAAATTTAAACAATGACATCAAACATTCATATTATGGAGTGTATTTTCTTCTATTTGTCTTTGTCTTGATATTATGTTTTCTTTTTTTTTTTTGTGAATTAGTAGTATTATCTTTGGTAGCGTTTGTCTATTTTTTTGAGATAGTTTCAACGTCAACATAAAAAGTTTGTCAGAAGGACTAGATAAGCCATTATAATTATCGTTAAAACTTTTATATTTTACGACAATAAATTTTAGCTTTCTTTTGCCGTTGAAAAGGTTAATTTTAGCGACTATTAAATTGGATTTAATGGCAATAGAAAAGGATGTTAAAGGTGAAAATTATGCCATTTTCAGGACAAATTTAGTTGTCATTATAATGGCCACTAAACACTTTCCATTAATGCTGTGAATTTTAACGGCAATTCAAATGAATTTCCCGGCAATTAAATGGACGCTAAATGTTGAAACTAAGCCACTTTCGGAACTGATTCAGCGCGGCCATTATAATTGTCGCTAAATAATTACCGCAAAAACCTATGATTTTTAGCGACAATTCAGTCTGTCTTTACCGGCACTTTTGTATATGGTCGCTAAACGTTTTAGCGACCCATGTGTGGCGGCAAAAAGTTAATGGCCGGTAAATGTTTTAGCAGCAATATTTATTGCCACTAAAGGCTTTTCCTATTACCGTTAAATCTCCTTTTTGTTGTAGTGGCTGGATCTGAAGATGTACCTGCATTACAGTCATTGCTACCTCTTGTTCGTAGTAGCTTTAGAATTTTTAATCTGTTCATGTATACTTCACACAGATGACATATTTTTATTCCACACCTTCTTTGTAAATTCTAATCTTAGAAGCTCGTGATTTGTACTACCAGTCCTTGGGGAGTGTATTAAAGTCAGTTAAATATTAATAAAATTGGATTGTTGTTATTTGGCTTACCTAACGGGTGAGGTTAGGTTCCATCATGACTAGTTGAATTTTGGGTCGTGACAAGTTGGTATCAGAGGTCTAAGTTCAAAGGTTCTACAAGTCATGAGCAAATGTTTAGTAGAGTCTTGCAGATCGGTGTGATGACATCCAAACTTATCTTCGAGAGGCTACAGGGCATTCAGGATAAACTTCCCATTTTTCTTTCCTTATCGTGCAGGATAGATTCAGCTTGAAACATAACTTTTGAATTCCCTCCATGCATTCATATGCGCATGTGAGCACTCGGTATCAGGCGTGCATCCTCGACTTGTGATTCCAGGGATGATGTGCGAGATGTTATTTCTGTGTTTTGGTGATGGGCCAGTCTGGAGGACTTGAATCCCGGGTTAGACCGCAACTTAAGCTCGGTAGTTTCGGTTGTGAGAACTTGTGTGTTTGGACTTATGCATCCGGTAGTGTCCTTATGAGTGAAATTTGTGCCTCGATGAGCGGTTGAATTGACTATGTGATGATTTTGATGTGACTGCGGGATGTGTTCATATGGCTTGAATGTGATGAAAAAATAGGCTATTGGGTGCTTGGTGTTTGTCTTGATTTGACGTGTAGTCTCGAGTATGAATGTGTTGAAGGATCTTTCACGTTATTAAATTGTGGGACAAATTAAATTCTCATGTCTTGTTAATGAGTTTGGACTCAGAAAGATTAAAAGATCGCGTAGTAATTGTGGCTGCGAAAGGGTATAGCAAGATCTCAATTTGAGGTTAAGCAGGTGGGTTATCTCCTGTGGAGTAATCTACGTAGGTGTATTCCTTATAATGTTGAGCGGAGATTTTCTTTTCTACCAGCAGGGTGTGTGTTGAGATTTGAATTTGAATCTGATTGAGAAAGTTGACTTGCCTGTCAAGAGAATGAATGCGATAACAGATGATTGAGGTATTTTATGGTTGGTGTTGCATGAGCTTGAGAAGAAGTTTCATTGAACTGACTGCGGGATTATGACAATAGTAGAGTATGGGTATGGTGTGAGTTATCAGATGTTTTCTTAGATGGCTTTGAGCCAAGTGGGGAAGTCTACTATCTATTATTTGATTGCACGGTTATGTGTTGTATTGGTTTTGGTTTGAGGCAAACTGGTGGATCAGTTATGACTTACAGAGGTTGAGATCGAGGAAGACTCGAGTATTGAAATTCCTGAATACGGGTTATATTGCTGTCACAACCCGAAATTCCCATCTTGGGGACCGTGATAGCGCCTAACATTTCACTTGCTAAGCAAGCCAATGTTAGAATAATTGTAACCATTTTTAACAATTCAATTTTTTTTTAATAATAAAGAAATTAATAACTGGAATAAAATCTGAACTAAAGTGAATAAACCAAAATAATAGCGATTTCTGAATACCATCCCAGAACTAGTGTCACAAGTGCACGAGCTTCTAGAACAATACAAATAAGGGTCTGAATAAAAATAAAGTTGTCTGAAAGAAAATACACAACTAAGATAAAATAGAAGGGGACTTCAGAGCTGGGAACGCCATGCAGCTATACCTCAAGTCTCCTCTGGTAGCTGAATACGAGCAAGTCTACGGTACGCCGCTGGGACCAACTTCGGTATCTGCACAAGAAGTACAGAGTGTAGTATGAGTACAACCGACCTCATGTACTCTGTAACTGCCGAGCCTAACCTCGTCGAAGTAGTGACGAGACTAAGGCAGGTCGCTTACATTAATATGTACGCAATAATAATAATAATAATAATAATAATAATAATAATAATAATAATAATAATAATAATAATAATAATAATAATAATAATAATGATAATAATAATAATGATAATGATAATAATGATAATGATAATGATAATGATAATAATGATAATAAGGATAATGATAATAATGATAATAATGATAATAATAATGATAATGAGTAGGCATGGAGGTAAAACAAGTAACTCATATCAACAATCGAGGCCAATTCGGCAGTCACAGTTAACTATTTCTTTTATCATTCTGTTGCAGCGTGCAACCCGTTCCCACAATATAATCTTTCAGTTAAATTATGTTACGGCGTGCAACCCGATCCCTCAATGTAAACCATCAATTAATTATGTTGTGGTGTGCAACCCGATGCCATAATGTATGTAATCTTTGAATTAATTCTGTTGCGGCGTGTCCCACAATATCAATTAACAACACTTATATGTAAGACTACTTCAATAAATGCCACAATTAATATGAAACTATAAGGCAAAAAGATATACAAACAATTATTTACGCAGGAAACAAATAGGGACAAGTAACAAATAAGTGTAGAATCAGGGAGGAGATAGGTATTTTAATATATGAAATGCTAAATGTCAAGTAGCAACTATGACACAAAAGTCAAATAAGTAGGTAACAATTAAGGCATGAAATTAAGGCATAATAGTAGGAAATAAAAATAAGAGAATTAATTATCGAATTTCGACATCGAATCGCCTTTCAAATCTTCATTTTTTATCTTTGGAAGATTTTACTGAACCCCCATTTTATTCCATTCAATTCACTAATTAATGATATAAAAAAGCATGAAATCAAGAAATATAACTACTTTAGGATAAAGAACACTTACCCAGTTCAAACTTGTGAAAAATCCCTTTGAAATCGCCCAAATCCGAGACTTAAAACTCAAAAATAAGTAAAAACATTGAACTCCCGAATTTTAAGCAATCTGCCCAGGCAAGTCGCATCTCTCAAATGCAACTTTTCTCATTATTTCCAGGCAAAAACTGCAGTACCAGTCTTCAGTAAATCAATCATAGTGTTCTGTACAAATGTCCAAATAATGAATGGTTACCTTTCTGGAAATTTGATGCAAAGGGCTACAACTTTACTATTTTGATCATCTCCAAATTCCTTATAAATTGCAAGATATAAGCTTCTAAAGTTAGCATGTGTAGCAGAAATTTCTCATAAAGCACACTGTTGTAGCAAAAAAACCAGAAGTTAAAAATGGCACAGAAATGGTCCGAAACCAATTTGAAACTCACTTGAGCCCTCGGGACCCCGTCCGAACACACTAACAAGTCTCTAAGCATATTACGGACCTACTCGAGGTCTCAAATCAGACATAATAATGCGAAACTACAAATCGCGCATCGATTCGGACTTATGAGTTTATGAAATTTTCAATTCTATAACTCGCGCCGAAACATGTCAAATCAATTCGGAATGAACTCAAATTTTTCGTATAGGTCCCAAATGACATAACAAAGCTACTGAAATTTTCGAAACCATAATCCGAACCCGATATCATCAAAGTCAACTCTTTGTCAAACTTGTAAATATTTGATATCTTCAACTTCCCAATTTTTCGCAAAAATTGTCGTACGAACATCTAAATCAAAATTCGGACATACGCCTAAGTCCGAAATCACCATAAAAAACTATTGGAATCCTCAAAACTTAAATCTCCGGTCAAACTTTAGAAATTCAAGCTTTATAAAATCAAACCTTTTATGTTTTTTTAAAAAAACTAACGGAAAACATGCCTACGCACCTTGACATAACTTCAAATTTTGTACACAAGTCATAAATGACATACTGGAGCTGTTCCAATTTTCGGAATCGAATTTCGACCCTGATATCAATAAAGTCAACTCCCGATCAAACTTTCCAAAAATTGCCCATTTTTTAACTTTTGCCAACTTACGCTGAAATGACCTATGGACCTCCAAATCAATATCCGGTCGCGCTCCTAAGTCTAAAATAATCATACGGAACTATTGGAATTATAAAACTTACATTCCGAGGTTGTGTACACAGAAGTCAAACTACGGTCAACTCTTACAACTTAAACCTTTAACCTAGGGGCTATGTGTCCCACTTCACTCCGAATCCAAAAACGAAACAACGCGGCAACTTTCAACACCCCGATATAGCTTAAAGGAAATATAATTTAGGGGATTGGGGTTAAAATACTCATACCGACTGGTCGGGTCGTTCCATTCTCCCCCTCTTAAACAAACGTTCGTCCTCGAACGAGTATAGGGACATACCTGAAGTGGTGAAAAGATGTGGATAACGGCTATGCATATCATACTTGGTCTCCCAAGTCACCTCCTCGACTGGTTGATCCCTCCACTTGACCTTCACTGAAGCAATGTCCTTTGACCTCAGCGTCAAAACCTGCCTGTCAAAACTAGCTACCTGCTCCTCAACATAAGATAAATCTTTGTCCAACTAGACTGAGCTGAAATCTAACACATGAGACGGATCACCGTGATACTTCTGGAGCATAGAAACATGGAATACCGAATGAACTGCATCTAGGCTAGGTGGCAATGCAAGCTTGTAAGCCACCTCACTAATCCTTTCAAGTATCTTAATAGGTCCGATATACTTAGGGCTCAACTTGCCCTTCTTCCCGAACCTCATAACACCCTTCATGGGTGAAACCGGAGCAAAACCCGCTCCCCAACCATGAAAGCAACATCATGAACCTTCCGATCCGCATAACTCTTCTGTCTAGATGGAGCTAAACGAAGTCGATCCTGAATCAATTTAACCTTTTCCAAAGCATCCTGAGCCAAGTCTCTACCTAATAGCCTAGCCTCACCCAGCTCAAACCAATCCATTGGAGACCGACACTGCCTCCCATATAAGGCCTCATACAAAGCCATCTGAATGCTAGACTAGTAGCTGTTATTGTAAGTAAACTCCGCAAGTGGCAAGAACTGATCCCAAGAACCTCCAAACTCCATAACACTTTCACGAAGCATATCCTCTAATACTTGAATAGTACGCTGGGACTGTCCGTCCGTCTGAGGGTGAAATTTGTACTCAGCTCAACCCGTGTGCCTAACACATGTTGTACAGCCCTCGAGAACCACAATATAAACTGCGTACGCCGGTCAGAGATGATGGATACCGGCACGCCATGAAGCCTAGCAATCTCGCGGATATAACCTCAAGCCAACTGCTGAGAAGAATAAGTAGTCACCACCGGAATGAAATGAGCAGACTTGGTCAACCTATCCACAATTACCCAAACTGCATCGAACTTTTTCTGAGATCGTGGAAGCCCAACAACAAAATCCATAGTAATCCACTCCCATTTCCACTTTAGAATCTCTAGTTTCTCAAGCAATCCACCTGAAAGCAGTCTTTGGAATATCTGGCTCTCGAATCTTCAACTGATGATACCATGACCGCAAATCAATTTTTGAGAACACTCTGGCACCCTGTAGTTGATCAAATAGGTCATTAATACGAGGCAATGGGTACCTGTTCTTCTTTGTAACTTTGTACAACTGTCGATAATCAATACACATGCACATGGGACCATCTTTTTTCTTTACAAACAAGACTGGAGCACCCCAAGGCAATACTGGGACGAATAAAACTCTTATCAAGCAACTCCTGTAACTGCTCTTTTAATTCCTTCAATTCTACTGGGGCCATACGATATGGTGGAATAGAAATGAGATGAGTGCCCGGTAACAACTCAATGCCAAAGTCAATATCCCTGTCGGGTCACATACACAGAAGCTCCGCTGGAAATACATCTGGAAAATCCCTCATTACCAGAACTAACTCCATGGTAGGAGTATCAACACTGACATTTCTCACAAAGGCTAGATAAGTATCGCACCCTTTTTCAACCATACACTAAGCCTTTAGAAAGGAGACAACCCTGCTAGGAACATAATTTAGAGCACCCCTCCACTCTATCTGTGGTAATCTCGGCATAGCCAACCTCATGATTTTAGCGTGACAATCAAGAATAGCATGATAGGGCGAGAACCAGTCCATGCCCCAAATAATATCAAAATCTACCATACTGATCATCAAGAGATCAGCTTTGGTCTCAAAATAATTAATAACAATTAAACACGACCAATACACACGGTCAACAATAACATAATCTCCCACGTCTGTAGACACATGTACAGGAGAACTTAGAGAAGAATACCCCTAAATATGGAGCAAAGTAAGAGGACACATAAGAATAGTTGGAGCCTGGATCAAACAAAGCTGAAGCCTCTCAGAGACAAACCGAAATAATACCTGTAATAACTAAGTCAGATGCAACTGCCTCAGTCCTAGCTCGAAGAGCATAATATCTGGCATGGCCTTACCCTCTAGGGCGACCTCTACTTGTCTAACCTCCACCTCGAGCTAGCTGTTTAGGTGGAGCAGCACCTGGTGCAGTAACCATGGCTTGAGAGGCTTGAGGGCCCTGTGGAATAGGTGGGGCCTGAGAAATCTGTGGAGGAGCACCCCTCCTAAGTTTGGGGCAATCCCTCACTATATGACGAGTGTCACCACACTCAAAACAAGCCCTCGGAGGATGTGGCTGCTGAGACTGGCTCCGACCTGATCAGCTGGACTGACCGCTAAAAGCACCCCGTGCAAGAGGTATAATAGATAATGGCGGTGCATAATAGGGAACCTGAGGTCTGGGAGTAGCCGGAATACCGCTGGAAGCTGGAAGTGCTGAATGAATAGGACGACTCACATAGCCTCTACCATGACGGGCTGCAGTTGGGGCACGAGAACTATTAAATGTGCTAGAATCTCGAGGCCTCTTAGCTTCCCTCTCTTCTCTCTCCCTACTCCTCATACCCTTCAATCTCCTAATGATTTCCACCATCTGCTGGTATGCGATGTCCATCTCTAGGCCTCGGGCCATATTGAGTTTGATACTAGGGTGGAGTCCCTCAATAAATCGATGAACACACTCTCTGATAGTAGCAACCAAGGCAGGTGTATGCCTAGATAAATCACTGAACCGGACTGCATACTCCGATACTGTCATAGAGCCCTGGCGCAACTGCTCAAACTCTGCGCGCCATGCATCTTTGAGACTTTGGGGAACAAACTCTCCCAAGAACATATCAGAGAACTGAACCCAAGTGAGTAACACCGCCTCTACCGGACTACATAACTCATATGCTCGCCATCACTGATACGCTGCTCCTTTAAGCTAGAATATAGTAAAAGCGACCCCACTAGAATCCACAATACCTATAGTACGAAGGATACATTGACATTCCTCAAGAAAACCCTGAGCATCCTCTGAAGCCAATCCGTTGAAAGTAGGAGGGTGGTACTTCTTATACCTCTTGAGTCTGAGCTGCTCCCCCTCTGAAACTGTTGCCTTAACCTCGGGCGGAACTGGGATAACTAGCTGCATTGGTATAACCTCTGGGCATGCTCAACCTAGACACGTGGATTTAGGGTACAGATGGTGGGAAAGTCTATGCTCCTCCCTGGCTTGAGATGTGGCAAAAGCAAGTGGAATCAACCCTGCCTGAGCTAGAGTGCCAAACATGCTCAAAAACTGGGCAAGAGTCTCCTGAAGTGCAGAGGTAGTAACAAGCGTCTCAGGTGCCTGCTCTCCAACTGGAGCTACTGGTGGCTCCTTTGTAGTAGCTCGTGCAGGTGCTCTGGCTGCACCACGTGGTCCTCCTCAGCCTTTGACTCAGCCTCTGCCTTGGCCTCGGCCTTTTGCGGCTCCAACAGGGGGCGCGGGCGCCTGATCATCAGATCCGGTTACGCGTGTCTTCACCATCAGTAAGAGAACAAAAAGACAATGGTTTAGAATTTCGAAGTCAACAAATGCGCACGATAAGGAGTCAAAGAAGTGAACTTTTTCCTAATAGTTCCATAGCCTCCCCCGAAGATAAGTAAAGACGTCCCGGTATCGATCCGCCAGAATCTACTAAACCTGCTTGCGACTCATAACACTTATGAAACTAGGGCTCTGATACCAATTGTCACGACCCAATTTTTCCCTCCGTAGGATATCCTGACGGCACCTAGTCCCTAAGACTAGGTAAGCCTATCAACAAGCGGAATACTTAAAATGATAATAATTACTCTTAAAACTCAACAACTTAGTACATATAGAAATTCCCAAAACCCGAAGAAATACAAGTCACAAGCTCTAAAAATTTATTCTAAATATCTCTATACATCAGAGTCTAATGAAGTCAAGGAAAACAACATAATAAAGACAGAGGGGGACTCCGAGGTCTGAGGATTCTGGGAGATATACCTTGAAATCTCCGCGTACGTACTAGCTCACTGATACCTGGTGTCTGGTCAGAAGTACCTGGATCTACACAAAAAGATGTGCAGAAGCGTAGTATGAGTACCCCCACAGCGGTACCCAGTAAGTGCCAAGCCTAACCTCGGTAGAGTAGTGACGAGGTCACGTCAGGTCCCTACTGTGAATAATAAGAGATAGGTCAAAAAGTTTAACAACATAATAATAATAATGACAATGGAAGTGAATCAAGTAAGTAGTATATCACAATTTAACTACATGGAATAAGGACAAATAATACATCACGGAAGAAAAATAGGAATTTACATATTTAGGGAAAAACAAAACAATCAAGAAAAGTACACCAATAGAAAAATATCAACAAGGGCACTCCCGAGGTACCGCCTCATAGTCCCAAATCATAAATAAATTCACAATATTTTCGTCCTTTCCTTATGTCACAGCGGGAGCCTTCCCATTTAGTTTAAAGGAAATCATTTTTGCAAAAATAGCATCCCGCGTTTTAGCCCACCTTATCACACCGCATTGCTTCTAGTAGTTCTAGAGACGCTCAAACTGCTTGCAGTAATTCTCTCTCAGTGTAATAGGAACAAACTTCTCCAGAAATAGCTGAGAGAACTGCTCGCAGGTAAGTGTAGGCGAATCCGCTGGTCAAGTAAATGCATAAACTCTCCACTACCTTCTTGGCGGAGCCAGTCATCTGAAACACAGCGAAATTGACCCCGTTGCTTTTAATTATTCCTATGTTTCGTATCACCTCATAGCAGTGGTCAAGATAATCCGGTGGGTTCTCAGAAGGTGTACCACTGAAGTGAACTGGAAAGTGCTTAGTAAACTTGTCCAATCCCAATAATGCCTTGGAAGACATGGCGTGCTTATCACCGGTCTGTGCCGCAGCAACCGACTGAACTACCCCAACTGGTGGGACTGCTGGATCTTGACACTAGGGAGCTACCTGCTCAGGAGCGGGAGTAGTGGGAGTTTGTGCTTTTCCCCCAGCATGTGAGACGGCTGGTGCCACTGGAACGTACCATTATGGGTCATACCCTCCATTAGGCTCACCAAACGGACTAGAGCGTCCTGAAGCATTGGAGTAGCAATGAATCCTTCCGGGACCTAAACTGGTCCAACAGGTATAGTCTGAGCTGGGACCTCCTCTTTGAAATACACCTAAGGCTCCAAGGATCTCGTCTGAATATAACAACAAGTCTCTAAACATATTATGGACCTACTCGAGGTCTCAAATCAACATAAAAACGGCGAAATTACAAATCGCGCGTCGATTCGGACTTATGAGTTTATGAAATTTTCAATTCTATAACTCGCGCCGAAACATGTCAAATAAGTTCGGAATGAAATCAAATTTTGCGTACAAGTCTCAAATGACATAACGAAACTACTAAAATTTTCAGAACCATAATTCGAACCCGATATCATCAAAGTCAACTCTCGGTCAAATTTGAAAATTATTTCATAACTTCAACTTTCTAATTTTTCGGCAAAATGCGCTGAATTGTCCAACGAACTTCTAAATCCAAATCCGGACATATGTCTAAGTCCGAAATTACCATACAAAGCTATTAGAATCCTCAAAACATCATTCTGGAATCGTTTAAATGAAAGTCAAATCTACAGTCAAACTTTAGAAATTAAAGCTTTATAAAATCAAACCTTTTATTTTTTTCAATAAACAAAACTAACAGAAAATGTGCCTACGCACCTCGGGATAACTTCAAATTTTGTATGCAAGTCACAAATAACATGGTGGAGCTGTTCTAATTTTCGAAATCAAATTTTGACCCTATATCAATAAAATCAACTTCCAGTCAAACTTTCCAAAAATCGCCCATTTTCTAACTTTCGCCAATTTACGCCAAAATGACCTAAGGACCTCCAAAGCAATATATGATCATGCTCCTAAGTCTAAAATAATCATACGGAGCTATTGGAATCATAAAATTTATATTCCAGGATCGTCTACATAAAAGTCAAACTACGGTCAACTCTTATAACTTAAACCTTTAACTTAGAGACTATTTGTCCCATTTCACTCTGAATCCCTAAACCAAACACCTTGGCAAGTTTCAATACCAAGATATAGCATAGAGAAAATATAATTTAGGGGATCAGGGTTAAAATACTCGTAACAGCCGGCTGGGTCGTTATAATTGTGCTTTATGAGCATGTGAAAATCATGAGATGAGTGAGTTGTTATTTGTCGAGGATGTAGTGCACATAGAGTATAAATTTGATTGGTGGTGTTGAGGCAAGTTTACTTCTTTGGGTGTTCTTGTGCTAATGGGGCATGTGTTTTTTTGGCCCATTTGAGCGGTGCAATTTAGATTTGAGCAAATTGGGTGACTCTTGAGAAGGTTCTAATAGGTTTGAGATTTATATACAACAATTGAGAATTTTTTCAAACTTGTGTGTGGAGAGAATCTGAGATTTGTATTTGATTGTGCAAGGACTTGTGGTAATTCTGTATGACCATGGATTCGGCTCCAGTATAAGAAAGGTAAAAAGAATAATTTTAAATTAACATAAGGTATTTTTAGAGTGGGTGTTTCGGTTGTGGTATTTATGAGGGTAATTATGTTGTGGTAAGGCTTTACAAATGTTTTGGTGGCAGTATTCTTGGGTTTGGTGACCTGCGTGGCTTGGTCGAGTTAGAGGAATTCAGTTATGATAGCTTGGTTATGTGCAAATGGATTTTCAAGTGTTCTTGTTGGTTTCTACCATGGTTCGAACCGAATATTTTCTATTGGTGTGGGGAACGTGTTGTGTATTGTGATTTCCTCCTGGAAGGAAGAAAGATGAAGGTTTCTAAATGACCGAGTATGTAATTTGCTGGTTACCCAGAGTTGATAGTGAGTTTCTTGTGCTTGTCACATGATGGCATGATAGATGTGGTGTGGTATACAGGATTAAGATTTACATGTACAAGATGGCAGTTCATTCCTGAAGGGAAGGTCACGAATTCTGGACAGAATGGTCAGTTTTAGATATGTAGATGAATGTTATAACTGCTCGATAATCCCTGAGAAGGGTGCACATTTCAGAAGGTTTATTGTGTTTTGACTTACGGATGTTCATGGGTATTGTGGTACTCACCTGGTTGATAGACTGCTGATAGTCAAATTATTGCTATGTGGCACGGAAGAATTATGAAAGTATTCCTCGTGGGATGATCGTGCATGAAAGATGTGTTAGTCATTCGAGTGCTGGAGTTGGGATCAGTTAGGGTGGTTCATGTGTTCTATGAATTTGGAGACTGGGAGTTCTAAGAAGCATATTGTTTCAGGGTTGCGGCCTGTTTGAGGTGAGTGTTTTATTTAAACTCAGTGGAGGCACTAGTTGCGTTAATTATTTATGATAGCTACGTGCTATGAGTGCGCATATATGTGAGGTTTGAGCTCATGTGTGGGCGTCGGAGCAAGTATTCATACTCGGAAAAATGCCTAGGCTATGATATGCCTAGAGTTGACTGTTAAGCATAAAGTTATAGCGTTTGTCGTATCCGGTACCTTTGTTGAGAACTACCTGGGCTATACTTGAGGTTACAAAGAGGCTAATTCCCAGAATAAACTTGATAGTTGCTATTTCTACGTTAACTTGCCGAATTTAGTTGTGATAGCACACTTTGCATATGCCTACTCTATAGTGTGTTATTTATACCAATCCAGGAGCATAAGAGTCTTATTTCATTTATCATATACATGTGTGCTTATTTGATTGCTCTTGTATGATATGCTTGGACTGGAGGCCTGTGACCATGCCAGGCGAATTATGTTATTGGCACGTGCGTTGACCGTGCGGATCTATATACTAAAATTATTGGCACGTGAGTTGTCCATGGGGGTCCAGATATTGATACTATAGCAGGTGAGTTGTCTGTGCAGTTGATGTTAATGTGAGCTCTAGGAGAGCTGGTTACCGTTATTAGATTTGTGTGTCTAGGTTCTACTATATATGATGAGCTCACAGCATTATGGTTGTGGTGGTGCTTGTTGAACTTGCGAAACGGTTCTCTTCTTTGAGACATTTTCCATTTTTGGGTACACAGATTGTGCATTTTGTGGCTTGAGTTATATTGGTGGCACGTGTCTGTGAAATAGTTGTGTTTGATAATATAAGATCATTGGACCTACAATGGGTACTATCTGGTTGATTTACAAAGTGTTTAGAAGAAATTTTAGAAGTCGGCTTAGATAATTGACTATGGTACTGGCCAAACGAGGGAAAGCTCTATGACTTGTTGATCTGATAAATGGTTATAAGATTCTGCGTGTTTCTTTCATTATCGGCGTTATATGAAGGTTTTGGAACGAGGTTTTGTTTGATATGGAATACTAGTACCGGGTTGGTGTTGAGTAGTTACTGCGATCGGTAATGGTGTTGCGAGTATGCGAGCTATGTAATATATTGTGTGATTATATATGGGGTTATAGTTAAGGCTTAATACATCTTGTTCAGGCTTATACAGTGTGTAGATATGTGATTCGGGTCTTGAAAAGAATTTCGAGTGTTAGAAAGGGTTCCAAGGTTTATGGGCTAAAGTTAAATTAATGATTTTCTATTATGTTGTGTTGTCGGGCTTACATGGAAAAGGATGATGTGTTATCACCCCCGGGTATGTGCATGGTAAGGTGGAACAATGATTAAAGGCTTAGGAACAACTCTTGGCACGTTCGAGGACAAACGTATGTTTAAGTGGGGGAGAATGTAATGACCCGACCGGTGGATTTGGGCATTTATGCTCCTTTCTACTATTTGAAGTCTTGAATAGTTTCATAAGATGTATTATTACTTGTGTGGATCGTCGGTTTTGGTTTTCAAGTGTTTCGAAATTAGTTTGGAAGAATGAATTACATGTTTAAAGCTTTAAGTTGGAAGAGTTGACCAAGTTTGACTTTTTAGTATTTGACCTCGAAATGAAGTTTTGATGGTTCCGTTAGGTCCGGATGGTGATTTTGGACTCGGGCGTATGCCCAGAATTTCATTTGGATATTTCTAGAAGGTTTAGACACCAATTGGCGAAAGTTGAAAACTTGAAGGTGTGGAATGTTCATAAGTTTGATTGGAAGTTGACTTTGACGATATTTCAGATTGTGGTTTCAAAAATTTCAGTAGCTTTGTTACGTTATTTATGACTTGTACGTAAATTTTGAGTTCATTCGGAGTTGAATTGATATGGTTCGGCACATGTTTTGGAAATCGAAAGGTTTAAAAATTTATGTGTTTGAATTGTGGTACTATTCATCATTTCAATGGTGTTATATGTGATTTGAGGCTTCGAGTAGGTTCGTAATATGTTTTGAGACTTGTTGGTATGTTCAGACGAGATCCGAGGGGCTCGGGTGAGTTTCGGACCATTTCTAGGCCTTTTTAATTGCTGGTTTTTGGCTACAGAGGTGTGCATCGTGATCGCCAACATTTATTCATGTTCACGAACAGCAAACAACAGTTTGGGGCCTTGTGAATCGCGATCACGGAAGCCTTTTCGCGATCTCATAGAAGGAAATCTTTGCTGCGCATGGCTGACTTTGGAAGCTTATATCTTGCAATCTATAAGGGATTTGGAGATGATCCAATAATGCGAGTAGTAGCTCTTGATGTCTAGTTTTCAGAAAGTCAACCCGTTTGTCATTTGGAGTTTTGTACAAAAAGTTTTGACCATTATACTAGATGATGTAAAGAGTTGGGCAGTTTGTTCTTCGCGATCGCGAAGGGCAATTTTGAGTTGGAAAATTTTATGCTTCGCGATCGCGAAGCATTTTCCTGGGTTTCTGTCATTTTAAAATATTTGGAGCTATGGAGCTTGGATTGAAGCAATATTTGAGGCGATTTTCACCATATAGATTGGGGTAAGTGATTCTAACTCGGTTTTGGTTAAGTTACATGAATATATTGTTGTTTTATCATTAAATTAGTGTTTTGGGTTGAAAATGGTAGAAAACTTTACAGATTTTAATTGAGGATTTGAAGGCCGAGTTGTGGTCGAATTTGAGTAATTTTGGTATGGTTGGACTCGTGGTTGAGCGGGGGTTCGGATTTTGTAAATTTTACGTGGGCCCCACCTTTGACTTTTGGTAGACTTTTCAAGCAGAGTTGAAATTTTTTATAAATTGTTAAATTTCAAGCATTAGAGTATATTTTGATTAATTTGTATGTTGTTTGACTAGTTTCGAATCGTTTGGCTTGGAATTGAGGAGATATCAAAGCGTTCGGAGGTTGATACGTGCGGAATGAAATTTCCGGAGTATTATTTAGCTTGCTCGGCAGCAGATTTGGCTTGTTCGAGGTAAGTAACACTTCTAAACTTGGTTCTGAGGGTATGAATTCCTGAATTTCGTGTTATATGAATTGTTTGAAGGTGACGCACATGCTAAGTGACGGGTGTGTGGGCGTGTACCATAGAAATTGTGACTTAATTGATTTCGTGGAGTTGCATATCAAATAATCATGTCATTACCCACATATCCTCCACATGATAGAGGAAATTAAGCTGAGACTCATGTTAAAGATCATGTTTAGGCTACGTGCCGATATTTTTAGGACCCACAGAGGTCTTATTGCTATTGAATTCTTGTCTAAATTTACAATTTTATACTCAGTCACATCTATCAGTTGCATATCATATCTCAGTCTCTGTTGTCATTTATTGATGCATCATATCATCATGTCAGGTTGATTTTCATGTCATTGAGAGCCCGAGAGACTGGAGATTTTGATTGATATTTATGGGATCGGGTTGCACACCGCAACATCTTTTATTTATTTATGCCTGGATTTGGCTATTATAGCACTTGGGCTGAAGGAGCCCTTCCGGAGTCTGTACTACCCACAGTGAGCGTGGTTGATTTTATATTGAGGGATAGATCTTCCCCGGGCATGGGTCTTTACCGGATCATTTTATATTGAGGGATGAATTTTCCCTGGGTATGGATCTTGCCCGAATAATTTATGTTGAGGGATGTATCTTCCTTGGGCATGGATCTTGCCTGAATCATTTATGTTGAGGGATGATCTTCCCTGGGTATAGATCTTGTCCGAATCATTTTATATTGAGGGATGGATCTTCACTGGGCATAGATCTCACCCGAACCATTTATATTGAGGGATGGATTTTCTCTGGCATGGATCTTGCCTAATCATCTATATTGAGGGATGGATCTTCCCTGGGCTGGATTGGCCTTACACAGTACTGAGCGACTAACAGTTGATATTATATTTGGGATGGATCTTTCCTGGGCTGGATTGGCCATATACAGTACTGAGTGATTGAGTATTTTGAGAGTATGAGTACACGAGGTTTCCACTGAGGTGTATCACATACAGCATGTACATTGGCATGTAGATATAGAGATTTCACATTCATCATATCATTCAGAATTGATCTATTTTACTTGTACTGAGTTTTATTGTTGAATTTGAAAGCATGCTTGCATTTTTGAATTGTTATTTCTATACTGGACTGTACCTGTTGAGCTCGTCAGTTATTTCAATCCAAAGGTTACTCTTGTTACTTATTGAGTACATGGGGTCGTTTGTACTCATACTACACTTCTGCACCTTGCGTGCAGATTTCTGATGCTGATGTAGCTGCATACGGCGACAGCTGGATCTGAAGATATACCTACGTTCCAGTCATTGCTGCGTCTTGTTCATGGTAGCTTTAGAATTTTTTAATCTCTTCATGTATACTTCAGACAGATGACGTATTTTTATTTCACACCAGCTTTATAAACTACCGGTCCTTGGGGAGTGTATTAGAGTCAGTGAAATATTAACTGAATTGGATTATTGTTATTTGGATTACCTAGCCGGTGATGTTAGGTGCCATCACCGCTAGTTGGATTTGAGTCGTGACCTAAATTTTTTTTTTATTTTTAGTAAATTTATGTATGTCACTTGACCACACCATATTAATATGGTATGCTTCTGTAGTATATTTTCATTATTGTCTGATTTATCATCTTACGGTTTACCTTGTTTGCTTTCGCATAACGCCTTATTATGTCGATCCAAATAAGTGATATCAGAGTCAGTGGTTAAATCCAGGTTAAAGGCAAATTCAAAGCGAGCTCAGATGAAATAATGACCAATTTGATGATAATGAAGCTTTTTTGTCAAAACAATGTTCAAAGTTCTACATATGGAGATAAAACCATATCTCATTATTTCTGCTGCTGGATCTTAGAAGAAAAATATTATTTTTAACCCATACTTATGAGCTCTACTATTTTCAATCTGTGCTCACTTTTAACGCACGAGACTTCAACTTTTAACTCATATCTACTTTTAACCATGGCAAGTGACGATTGCGTGAAGAAGAAGGATAAAATTTTGTCAAGAAAATTCTGACCAAAGGGAAAAATTGTTAAAGTTTGACCTGAATTATACCATAATTAAAATTAATTTTCTTGGTATAAAAGAAAATGTTTTTCTTGGTGGAAAAGAATTCTTAGTGGAAAAATGTCTTCCATATTTAGCTAATCCTTTTCTTGCAATCCTAATGGATGAGTATGAGCACGTTATACATCTCATAATAAATCCCCCCAAAAAAAAAAACAAAGAAATTTTGCACTTTTATAAATTGAGGCTTCCTTCTCACATGATTATAAACAACAATATCCACAATGTAGTGTTGTAAAAGAGTCTTGTTTAGACAATAATTTATTCTCTCAATAAGTTTTTATATTTTATTATTATTAGTTAATTTATGTAGGTCACTTTACCTTACCATATTAATAAAGTATGCTTTTTGGTATAATTTCATTGTTATCTGATTTATCGTCACTAAACTTTACCTTATTAGTTTCTGCATGATACCTTGTTATATCGATCCCAACAAGAATAACGTCCTTTTACTTTTTGAACTAGTCAAAAAGTAGATAAATGTTAGAAAAAAGAAAAAAAATGTTGAAAATTCAGCTGCAAGAATTTAATTGGGAAAATGCATAAGTATCCCCTAACCTATGACTGAAATTCCAACTAGACACCTTTACTTTTTGGGAGTCCTATTACCTCCTCCCCCCCAAACTATTTTAAAATGGAATAAGTACACCATTAGGTGTTGAGGTGGCACAGAGAGTGTGCTCACTCTCTTGGAGGCATGTGAAAAGCAAAACATGAGTAAAATTTGATTAATATCACCATGTGTCGTATTTTAATTGGACAAAAACTTACAATTAATTAACATTATAACTTAAACTGATATATCTTTTTAGTATTTTTTTTTTTAATGGAGTCAAATTTTCTTTTCTTTTTTGCTTTCTTTGTTTGAAATACAAACAAATCTTCTGACGAAAGCTTACCTGCTGCCACCAAAAATACCATCAACACAATCAACATCCAAAACCTCCATAAAACCCGTCTCCTCTCCAATACCTCCTTCACAATCCATTATGACAAATTTATCACAAAAATCCACCGAAACATCTTAACGTTTGATCTTAGTTTTTACTGATTTTGATCGAATGCAAACCATATTTGGTTGATTTTGAAGAAAAGAATTTTTATTGTCCACCCCAATCAGATCTCCATTGGTCGATTCATGCGGCGGCTGGCCTTCCCTCTTTTTCCACCGCCAAATCTGCTGTTCTGTTGTTAGTGCGCCGGAGATTTAGACGATGCAAACCACCAGTAAAGAAGAAAGAGAAGATAAAATAAAACAAAAAAAAAAATAAAGAAGAAGAGAATATGGAAAACTAAAAACAAAAAAGATGAGGAACTAATGTTATGACCCAAATCCAACTAGTCGTGATGGCACCTAACTTAACCCGTCACTTTTAAGTGTTTCAGAATATCATTAGAGTGCCAAAATGCCCAAACTCATTCAAAACTCACCCTGAAATACACCCGAGCCACTCGGGACCCCGTCCAAGTATACCAACAAGTCCCGTAACATAACACGGACCTACTCGAGGCTTCAAATCACACCTGATAACATCAAAATCATGAATCGCACCTCAAAGCAAACTTAATGAACTTTGAATCTTCCAACTTCCAAAACTCATGCCGAAACGTATCAAATCAATCCGAAATGACTTCAAATTTTGCACACAAATCATAAGTGACATAACTAAGCTACTCAAATTTCCGAAACCACAATTTGAACCTGATATTATCAAAGACAACTCCCGGTCAAACTTATGAACATTCCAAACTTTCAAATTTCCAACTTTCGTCAATTAGTGTTGAAACCTTCTAGAAATATCCAAATGAAATTCCAGGCATACGCCCAAGTGTAAAATCACCATTCGGACCTAATGGAATCATCAAAACTCTGATCCAAGGTCGAATACTGAAAAGTCAAACTTGGTCAACTCTTCCAACTTAAAGCTTCAAACATGAAATTCATTCTTTCGAATTAATTCTGAAACACCTTAAAACCAAAACCGATGATTCACACACGTCATAATACATTATATGAAGCTATTCAAGACTTTAAATAATTGAAAGAAGCGTAAATACTCAAAACAATTGGTCGGGTCGTTACATTCTCCCCCACTTAAACATACGTTGGTCCTCGAATGTGCCAAAAGTAATTTTCAAGCCATCAAATCACTGTGCCACCTTTCCATGCACATACCCGGGGGTGATCCCACGTCACCCAATTCTATATAGGCCTGACAACACAACATAACTGAAAATCATTAATTTAACCTTAGCCCAAAAACTTGGAGCCCGATTTCTAACATCCAAATTTCTTACAAGACCCGAATCTCACATGTACACACTGTATGAGTCTGGACAAGCTGTATCAAGCCATGACCGTAACCGCAAATATAATTACATAACATACTACACAACTCGCATACTCACAGTACCACTCCCAATCACAGTAACTACTCAGACCAACCCGATACTAGTATTAAACCCTGTATCAACCAAAACCTCGTTCCAAAACCTTCGTACACTGCTGATAATGAAAGAAACACGTGGAATCTCATAAGCACTTATCAAATCAACAGGTCATAGAGCTTTCCCTCATTCTGCAGGTACCATAGTCAATTATCTAAGCCAAGTTCTAAAATTATTCTTTCAAACACTCCGTAAATCAACCTGATAGTACTCATTCTAGGTCCAATGATCTTATATTATCAAACACAACTATTCCACATACACGCCCCACTAATAATAACTCAAGCCACAAACTGCGCAATCTGTGTACTTTTGCAAGTTCAACAAGCACCAACACATTGCAATGCTATGAGCTCATCATATATAGTAGAACCAAGACACACGAATCTACTAACGGTAACCAGCTCTCCTAGAGCTCACATTAACATCAACCGCACGTTCATCCCACGAGGAATACTTCTATAATTCTTCTGTGCCACATAGCAAAAATTTGAATACCAGCAGTCTATCAACTAGGCGAGTACCGCAATACTAACGAAACATCTGTAAGTCCAAATATAGTGCGCCTTCTGAATGTACACTCTTCTTAGGTAATACCACTAATGCCAATATTTGAAATTTTCTGTGCCCCATAAACACATGACCTTCCTTTTGAAACTGAATCGTATACTTGCATATGCAAATCCCAATCTCACTCTACGCACCGCCTCTATTAAGCCATCCTATGAAAACATGAGAACCTCATTAACACTCTGAGTCACAAGCAAAATACATACCCGGTTAGCTAAAAACCTTCTATTTTCTCCCATCCAGAAGGAAATCACATTACACAACACGTTGCTCACACTAGTAGAAAATATCTGTAAAGCCTTGCCTCATCATAAGAGCCAAAAGAACCGAGCATACCATTACCACACTGATCCAGCCTACTACCTAGTTGTCCTATTTTCTCCAAGTTTCTTTTGAATTACCCTCAAGTTGACACTTCTCCTTGCCATAACACCACAATCCTTATTCAAAGCTCACCACCAGAGATCCTAGCATAGACCACACCGCCCTAAGGACCATAAGCTGTTGTATTCCCTCTTAAGAACCTCAAAAGTACCACAATCGAGACACCCACTCTGAAAATACCTTATGTGAATATAAAATTGTTCTTTTTACCTTTCTTATAATGAATGTAGAATCCATAGTCATACAGAATTACCACAAGTCCCGGCACCATCCAGTGTAAATAACCAATTATGGCAATATACAAATTCCAAAAAATTTTCAATTGACACATATACATTTTCAATCCATTCGAACCCTCTCGAGAGTCATCCACTCTGCTCAAATCCAAATTCCACCACCCAAACGGGCCGAAAGACACATGCCCCACTAGTACAACAACACTCAAAGAAGTAACTTGCCTTAACACCAGTGATCAAATTCATACTCCGTGCACACTACATCCTTCACAAATAACAAATCACTCATCCCATGATTTTCATATACTCATAAATTGCAATATAACCCGTATCCAAAATATTTTCTACTTGAATCATCCTTGATCTCAACATCTGCAAGTCCTAACTAATCCACAAGTATGCCTCAGACCAAAACTAGTATTTAACACGTAACCACACAATCGAATCGTTAATAGAAGGTTCCCCTACATGGTTCAAAGCCATATAATACAAACTCTGATAACTCACCGTACCCATACTCTGCTACTGCCCAAGAAAACTCCCGCACTGAAATTCAGCCAATTCCTTTATAACTCATGTAACACATACCATACAATACCTCAATCATCCACCAAGCTCGCATTCATCTTCGTGACAATTAAGTCAACTTTATCGACCAATCCAAACTCAATTTGCAACGCCTATAACCCACTAAATAGAAAGAAAGCCTCAACACAACATCATAAGGTTCACATATGCATAGATTACTCTGCATGTCTACACCCTTTTGCAGCCACAATTGATACACAATTGCTTAATCTTCCTAAGTCTGAACTAATCAGCAAGACATGAGAATCTAATTCGTTCCACAATTAAACAACATGAAAGATCCTTCAACACAACCATAACTCGAGACTATACGTCAAATCGAGACAGACATCAAGCGCCAATATCCCTTTTTACATCTCAACCAATCTATTCTCGTCACATTCAAACCATCTAAACCCATCCCGCAGTCACGTCATACTCGTCATATAGCCATACCACCACTCATCGAGCCATAATTCCACCTCATTGGAACACTACCGGACATATGAATCCAAATGTACAAGTTCACACAACTGAAGCTACCAAGCCTAAGTTGTGGTCTAAACCTGGCTTCATGTCCTCCAGACTGGTCCATCACCAAAATATAGAATCTCGTACCTCATTAATAGAATCAAACACCATCGATGCACAGCTGATACCGAGAGTTCATATGCACATACGAATGAGTGGAAGAAATTCAAAGATATACGCTTTAAGCTGAATCAATGGTGCACGATAAGGAAAGAAAGATGAGAAGCTTTATCCTAAATGCCATGTAGTCTCTCGAAGATAAGTGTGGATGTTATCATACGGATCCGCAAGACTCTACAAGACACTTGCTCATGACTTGTAGAACCTATGAACCTAGAGCTCCGATACTAACTTGCCACGATCCAAAATCCAACTAGTCGTGGTGGCATCTAACCCTACCCGTCAGGTAAGCCAATTAACAACTATCCAATTTAATGAGATTTATTAAGAAAAGAAATGACAATACAACTTCTTTTATACAAGAATTTTCCAAGGACTAGTAGTTCAAATTATGAGCTTCTGAGATTTAGAATTTAAGAAGCTGGTATGAAATAAAATACATCATCTGTCTGAAATATACATGAACAGATTAAAATTCTAAAGCTACAAAGATCAAGAGGCAGCTATGACCGGAATGCAGGTACATCTTCAGATCCCGCTCCCGCCGTACGCAGCAACATCAACATCCAACATCTGCACGCAACGTGTAGAAGTGTAGTATGAGTACAACCGATCCTATGTACTCAATAAGTAACAAACCTAACCTTAGGTTGAAAGTAGTGATGAGCTGGGACAACGTTCGAAGTCCAATACCAATAACCAACAACATCTCATAACAATATAAATAAAGTGGTATAGGAAATAACTCAGAGATATGTTCAGCTCGTTCACAGTTTCAGAAAATAAGCATGCTTTTCAAGTATAACAGTGAAAACCCAAATCTTTTACCGAGACACCAAAATATGAGTAAGTTTGTAAAATCATGATTTTCCTTCCAAAATTTTTCAACAAGTAAATGTTTCATTATCAAATGGCATGAGAAAAAGTACATCTCTATACCTACATGTCAATGCATATGAGAAGTCATAAATGACGCAATATCATACAACATGAGGAAAATGCATCTCTATACTTATATGTCAAGTGTGCATGTCGAATGCAATGCGAATCGGTGATAAAACCATATGCACACTCTTAGAGTATCAATTCACTCAGTTCTCCCAGTCACTCAGTCCTCCTAATCACTCAGCACTCATGCCGGTACTCAGCACTCGCAGTCAGTAAGTACCTGCGTTCACTAGGGGTTACAAACTCCGAAAGGGCTCCTTCAGCCCGATTGCTATAATGAGCCAGTCATGGCATGGATCCGCACAGACAAGTCACGTGCCATAGTATCAATATCTGGATCTGCACGGACAACTCACGTGCTGCACGGACAACTCACATGCTATAGTATCAATATCTGGATCTGCACGGACAACTCACATGTTGCACGAACAACTCACGTGCTATAGTATCAATAACCTCACAATCAGGCCCTCGGCTTCACTCAGTCATCAATCCCTGCTGTCTCTCGGGCTCACAACGTCATGAAACTAGCCCAAAATGATCTATCAATAAATAACAACAGAGACTGAGATATAATATGCAATGAATGTATATGATTGAGTATAAAATTACAATTTAAACATATGTTTCAATAGCAAAAATGACCTTAGTGGGTCCCAATAATACCAGCATTTGCCTAAGCATGATTTCTAACATGAGTCACAGTTCAGTTTCTCTAACACATAAAAATACATGGAAAAATACAAGTTAATTGACTATACAGCCCTACAGAATCGATTGAGTCTCAGTTTCTACGGTGCACGCCCACATGCCTGTCACCTAGCATGTGTGTCACTTCCAAACAAATCACATAACACATATAATCAAGGTTCACACCCTCAGCTCCAAGTTTAGAAGTGCTACTTACCTCGCACATGCCGAATCCACTACCGAGCAAGCTAAACAATGCTCCAGAAATTTCATTCTGCGCGTATCAACCTACAAATAGCTCGAAACTAGCCAAAAGCAAATAAATTGCATCTAACGCTTAAGTAAACAATTCCAAATAATAAAAGTTGAATTTACAATCACACCCCTAAAATCAACCAAAGGTTACCATGGGGACCACATTTCGGAACCCCGACGAACTCACAAAATCCAACAACCCATTCAAGTACGAGTCCAACCATATCAAAATTAGTCAAATCCGATCACAACTCGGCCTTCAAATCCTCAAATTACGGTTAATGAAGTTTCTACAATTTTTCCCAAATTTTCATCTCAAAATACTAATTAAATGATAAAAACAATTATATATTCATGTATATTAACCAAATCCAAGCTAAAATAATTTACCCTGATGAATTTCTTGAAAAACCAACGAAAAAACATCACAAACCGAGCTTCAAAACTCCAAATGTGAAATAATACTCTAACCCTCGTTTATAAGGTAAAAAATCTGATCTCCATTGTGTTAGACCGCATATTCCAGGTTTCGCGGCAGCAATCCAATTTATGCGGTCGCACTTCAACAGTGACTGCACTACCAAGCTTCAGTAAATTAACCATAACTTTCTGTAAAAATGTCTAAATGATAAATGGTTTAACTCTATAGAAACTAGACTCAATGGGCTACAACTTTTAATTTTGGATCATCTCCAAATCTCTTATAGATTAAAAGATATAAGCTTCCGAAATTAGACCATCAAACCTGCAGATTTTCCTTTCTGCGGCCACAAGAGGATTTCTGCGCCCGCACATTTCCTATGTGGTCCGATTATTTCCTCTGCGGTCCACACATTTCCTCTATGGTCCACACATGAGGCTTTGTCTCAGCACTCTAACTCTTCCAGAACATCATCAGAGTGCCGAAAAGCCCAAACTCGTTCAAAACTCACCCAGAAACACACCCGAGCCACTCGAAACCCCGTCCAAATATACCAACAAGTCCCGTAACATAAGATGGACCTACTCGAGACCTCCAATCACACCTAATAAAATCAAAATCACGAATCTTACCTCAAATCGAATATAATGAACATTGAATCTTCGAACTTCTAAAACTCGTGCCGAAACGTATCAAATCAATCACCGGAATGACTTCAAATTTTACACACAAGTCATAAGTGATATAACGAAGCTACTCAAATTTTCAAAATCACAATCCAAACCTTCCAAACCCGATATCATCAAAGTCAACTCCCGGTCAAACTTATGAACATTCTAAACCTTCAAATTTTCAACTTTCGCCAATTGGTGTCGAAACCTTCTAGAAATATCCAAATGAAATTCCGGGCATACGCCCAAGTTCAAAATCACCATCCGGACCTAACGAAATCATCAAAACTCTGATCCGAAGTCGAATACTAAAAAGTCAAACTTGGTCAACTCTTCTAACTTGAAGCTTTAAACATGAAGTTCATTCTTCTGCACTAATTCTGAAACACCTGAAAACCAAAATCGACGATTCATACACGTCATAATACATCATATGAAGCTATTCAAGACTTCAAATAGTGTAAAGGAGTGTAAATACTCAAAACGACTGGTCGGGTCGTTACAACTGCATTTGATAAATGACTCCAAGAACGAAATGAAGAAGAAAGGAAGGAGGAAAAGAAAGAAAATGAAAAAGAATAAAAGAAAAGAATAAGAAAACTAAAAAATTAAAATTTACACTTGGCAGGCGCGTGTTTTTCACTACTTTGATACAAACCTGGTTATGATCTTTTAAGGAGAAGTTTATTCCATTTTAAAATAGTTCGGGGGGGGGGGGG
>MCJB01035866.1:0-10104 GCA_002018475.1 Nicotiana obtusifolia | reverse complement strand
GGGGGGGGGGGGGATAATAGGACCCACAAAAAAGAAAAGTGTGTAGTTGAAATTTCGGTCATAGGTTAGGGGAGTACTTGTGTAGTTTTCCAATTTAATTCGAGGCCTAGTCATGGGAGGGGCCTTTTTGCTCGACTTAAGATTCAACAAAGATCAACTTATTAATGTTCATGGGACCTTCAGTATTTATTTCATTCATTGATAAATTGTTTGATTATAAATAAATTAACTAATTTAACGATGTTATTTTATTTTTCAAAATATTGAACTTAAAGTGTGTGCATATTATATATTGTGATTATATTAATATAACTAACCAAATTGCAAATTAGCATAATTCTATTTATTAGTTGCCTGGTCACGTTCAACAATAATCCTAAAAAGAATAAGCGGTCACTGTAAATATATTCGGTTCTAGAGTTTGTAGTGAAATTCCACAGAATATTAAGACTTAACTACAATTGTTCAATATCATTAAGAACGCAAGTACGAATAATTTTCGCGTTATAAAGATTGTGATTTTTGTTTTAAACTTATTAAATAACAACTATTAAAAAGCAATAAAAATCATCAACTAGGAAGAGTAAAGTAGTATTCAAGAGTAAAAAGCCTAGGATCATGATTTTTCTAACTATCATGATGAATGCCTAACGTGTTCACTATAATTACCGAGTTATTATTTACTAATCGTGAGTTCTCTCATTGCCGTAACTATCTTGATCAAAAGCAACAACTATTTAGAAATATTCTCTCGAGTTAACTCTAGCTAGCAATTCAAATGACTCACGAAGATCGCTACAAAGCTTCCATCTCTAAGCTTACTTTAAAATCCAAGCAATTAATCTCTTAACAACATAGAAATGATGTTATTCCATAACAACCTAATCTTGTAATCTCATTCAAGAAACACAAGATATAGCGACACAATTAATTGAGGGTCCTTTAGTTAACAAATAAAATATAGTTGAGCAAGTAGATAGTGAAAATGACTTAATTATATATAAACGCAGTCAAGAAATCATCCAACAATTGGTTTCATCAAAATCCTAGATGAGAAGTTTAGTTACTCATGAAAATACTTAAAATACAATACTAGAATTCATAACTACAAGAAATAATGGAAGAAAAAAGAAACTCATTCCCGAATTCCGTTAGCCTCCGCTCCTCGGGTGTTTCTTGCCTCCTAAGAAGTGTCTCCCCTCAAAAGGATCGTTTTTGGTGTTTATATAAGACTTAGGATATGTAAGAAGCCTCTATAACAATCGTAAATCGGCTAGGAAAAATGGAGTCGCTCGTCTTGGATGCTTGCTACGCAAGCTTTAAAACGTCCATTTCCAGCTCTTTTGGAGCATGTCTCGTGATGGCTGTCGCGGTCGCTTCACTTTGTTGTTTTGCACAGCTAAAGACTCCTCCTGGAGGCCACTCACACTCGCAAAGCGAGCGGCCTAGATGTCCAGTGGTTAGCTTCAGCTTCTTTCATGTGTTCGACTGCAAAATTACTTTTGATACTGCTTCCATCCAAAATTACTCATACACATATGAAACACTTAATTAATGCAAAACATACTAATAATAATTTAAACTACAATAAATATGCACAAGATATAAGGTGAAAATACATTAAATATGTAAACTTTCAGGCGAATATCACTACCTCACACTTGAATTATTTCTCTCCCTTTAGCAACTTCAAGATTTAGCACAATGGCAAGAAACTAATTTTCAAACTATGCTCAAGCATTACAACTTGTAACGACTCGACCAGTTGTTTCGCTTCCTAGATCTCAATTCCCTTAAATAAGACTCCACATATGTGCTTTTACTATTTTATGACTCGAGGAGATCGTTAGTTCGGGATTTAGAAGAATTCGAATTGAAATCGGAACACTTAGTTCCTTAGTTTGGCTTTAAAGAGCTAAGTTTGACTTTGGAGAACATTTATAGTAAACGACCCTGAATAGGGATTCCACGGTCCCAATAGGTTCGTATGATAATTTTGTACTTTGGCGTGTGTTTCGATCGGGTTTTGGATGACCCGGAAGCGTTTCAGTGCCTAAAGTTCGAAGTTGGCATATTGAAGGTTTAAAAGTTCTTCAAATTTGGTTTGGAGTAGGTTTTGTTGTTATCGAGACCCGTTTGGGATTTCAAGCCTGGGAATAGTTCTGTATGGTGATTTAAGACTTACACGTAAAATTTGGTGCCATTCCGAGTAGTTTGGGTATGATTAGGCGCGTTTGGAGCAAGTTGGAAGAACTTGAAGTTCATAAGTTGATTCGATTTGGTTTGGAGTGTGATTCTTAGTTTTGGTGTTGTTTTCCGCGTTCTGAGGGTTCGAGCAAGTCCGTCTCGCGATTACAAACTTGTTGGTATGTTTCGCGGGGCCTTGGGGGGCCCCAAATGCCATTCGGATGATGTGCGGAAGTCGTTTGGCCTTGGATGAATAGTTGAAGCATCCAGCTTCTGGTGCAATCGCACCTGCAGAGGGCCAGCCACAGGTGCGAGCTCAAAGAAGCGAGCCAGCAGTTGCAGAAGCGGCCCAGCCTAGGCAGCCTAGAAATCGCAGATGCAGACATGGTAGGCACAGATGCGTTACCGCAGAAACGGTCAAGGGACTGCAGAAGCAGAAACGGGCTCAAGTGCGGCTCGTACATCGCAGGCGCGAGCTCGCATAAGCGAGCCATTCTTCCACATATGCGGATTTAGGTCAGCTAAGGGAGGACCGCATCTGCGATGAATCTTCCGTAGATGTGGCCAAGGAACCGCAGAAGCGGAAAAACCGCTGGGCAGAAGCTTCATTTAAGTCGGGACTTTGGCAATTTTGGGTTCATATATTGCATTCCTTGGGCGATTTATTGAACTTTTAGAGAGGGGTTTTCACTAGCTATTCGAGGTGAGTAATTTCTATCCAATGTAAGTTAAATACATAGATTATGGGTAGATTTTAACATGTAAAATTGTGAGAATTTTGGGTTTAGATGAAAAACCTAGGTTTTGATAAAAATAAAATTTAACCACGAAAATGATTATGGAATAGAAAAATTATATATTTGAGTTCGTGAGGTTATAGGTAACAAGTATATTGAAGATATCCGGAATCCGGGTATATGGACCCGAGGATGAATTTTAGGAATCTTCCAATGGGTTGGATAATTACTCTAATAGTTAAATTATGAACGTTTGAACATATATTGATTAATTTATACAACATTTGACTTGTTTCGGATTATTCGGCACCGAGTTGAGGCTTGAATTTGAGGTCGGAAAGCGAGCTTTGAGACAAGGTAAGTCTCTTGCCTAACATTGTAAGAGGGAATTTACCCCATAGGTGATTTAAATTACTATTTGCTCCAAATTGTGGGGGCTATGTACGCACGAGGTTACGAGAGTCCGAGCATAGCTACTATTTATATTTATATCCGGGTAGTTTAGGACCCGAATCATGAGATACTTGTACTGTTTGTACCATATTTGTTAATTAAAGTGCCTAAATTATATTGGAACTTGATAGAGAAAATTGTAAAAGACCGACTTCCACTTACTTGAGTTTTGGCGGCATACTTGACCGTTAACAGAAAGTGTGCTTCCTTGTGTATTAGCTTTGTAATAGCTTTTAAACCGAATGTTATAAAGTATCCTCTATTCTTGTGGAACGGGTCGAGCGCCTCTGTAGTAGAATAGATGCATCTATGGTTCTTGCCACTCGACTCTCGATAGTGTACACATTATTCTGGATTGGGCCGTATGATCTCGGTATAATCGTGCGTGATAATACTCGGTATTTAATTATACATATGTGATATCATTTCATGGCTTGAGAGGTTAAAATTATTTAAGACTGAAACTAATTTGGGACTTACCATGTGTGAAAGAATTATTTATTTCCTGCTTGTTATTGAGTTATTATTATTATTGTGTTGACCCATGCTTATTTAGAACTTTTGTATTTTAATTGTTAGCCCATAGTAAGTGTCGATGTCGACCCCTCTTTACTGGTTCTTCGAGGTTAGACTTGATACTTACTGGGTACATGTTGTTTATGTACTCACGCTATACTTCTGCACTAACCATGCAGGATCTGAGGCAGGTGCATGATCATACTGGCACGCATTCCCGTTACATTGAGGCCTAGTGATGAGCTGCTTCTCGAGCTATTCTGCAGCACCTAGAGTCTTTCTTTTGCATTTATTTTCTATCTATTTATATTTCAGACAGTAGTTAGAGTTTTGTATATTCTACTAGTGCTCATACACTTGTGACACCAGGTCTTGACACACATACTAGTAGACTTTATGGTTTGGAATATTATTATCACTATGGACTCAGTTGCTTTTGTTTTATTTATTAAATCTTCTGCTTCTTAATTTCTTAATAAATGAGATTTAATTACTTGAAAACTTATTACAAAGAGTAATCACGTAATTAGTTCACCGTTGGCTTGCCTAGCGGCGACGTCGGGTGCCATCACGGCCTATAGGTGAAATTGGGTCGTGACACAACTAATGACAATGGCTTATATAGACACTTAGAGCTCAACATAGAGAGATGAGATTTGGGTCGTCGGTTCTGATGATTAACGACCCTGATAATTCGGGCACTTAAGGGTTTTTGAAGAGGAATATTGGTGGCCTTCGGATTATTGTATTTTGATAGTGGGGATGAAATCTAATTAGTGTTTTTGAATTAAAGAAAAAAATAGAAATAAATTGTGAGTCGTTGATCTAAGGAATAGACGAATTAGATCCACTATGCTACTTTTGTGAGAGTTATGGTGAGGTGGCGTGGCATGAGCAGATTGGCTCAAGGAGGAGGTTGTGGATTGCCAAGGTGGAAAGTGAGGGTGGACCTGGACTGGGTTTATTACGGATCGGGCATGTGTTTCGGCGAATTTGAAATTAAAAATGGCCAATTAGTGTTTAGGAGTGCAATTGCAATTATAGCTATTTAGTCTTTAACCTCTTTGAAATTAATTTAAGTAAACTTAATTATTTTTAATAAAATGTCAAAAAAATTATAATTATCAAATATAGTACTAATTATTGTAATTAATTGTTTATAAGATACTTTGTTTTATAACAATAGTAATCTAATTTAACAAAATTAGGAAGTAATTCGTTAAATTAATTATAAAACATATGTGATGTATATAAAAGTTATTTGAAAAATCTTATAATATGTATATTTGTAATAACATAATACTAAATTATTAATTTCAAAACTACTAATACTTAATTAATTTTGGAAAATAGGTATTTTTGATTGAAAAGATTTTCAAAAATATTCATTGAAAATTATTAAGTATAAATAAATTAATTTTAAAAAGGAGGGTCAAAATTGGTTGTCAACAACGGGTCGACAAAATCTAACCCTAGACTTCAGGTTTTGACCATGTGAGCCCAAATTACTTTTGTTGACTTTTTGAAATTTAACTAAAGAGTGATGCTTTATTGTTAAAAATTAGCTTCCATGATTTTATTTGACATTGTTAAGTAATGTTTGGTTAGATAGGAGCATTTGGAGGTTCCAATTAGAGGAAAAGGCTTATCGAACGGCTGAGGTTTGTTCAATATAAGATAAATCGCTTGTCTAACTTAGTTAAGAGAAAATTTTCTTTAAAGTGGACTTATGTCTACATGTTACGTGATTTGGGAGGGGCATATAAGAGCGTATACGTATACTAAGATTATACCATTTTTAGTGTAGTTTTAGGCTTCTTCATGTTTTATTTGATTGTGTGATCTTCTTGGATTATGTTTTATTTGATATTATGATTACGTGAGGACAATTATCATGCTAGAGATCATGTTTTAGAATCCTATATAAGCATGAGATGTTGAAATATTTGATTTAGTCGTAGTCATACTTTATATCATGAATACATATCTGTATATTTATTTATTATGTCCTTGTATATTTTATTTATTATTTCTTGAGTATATGATTATATCCTCAGAGATGGAGATCTTGATAAGGATGTAATATGATTATGATACATTTGGACATTATGAGCAGATTGATAATTATTATGGCATGACATTTCTGTCGTGCGGTTATTGTGATATTAATATTGTTATGGTATGCAGTTTATGTCATGATTCACTTGGATATGAATTTGTTCCTCCGGATTTAGGTGATTACCCATGTTATATTGGGCTCTACGAGCGCAAATGATACGCGTATCATGTTGGAGTATGTAGACGTGTTGAATCATATTGAAGCACGTGAGATGTGTTGGATATTGATTATGATTGAGTCTTGAGTAAGAGTGGCTACTGGTCCGGTCCGGTACCATTACCACGCCAAAAACCGGACCAAACCGGTCCCAACCGGTCCGGACTTACCGGTTAAAGCTCGTTCGACCAGACCAGTGCCGATACCGGTGGCCGGTATACCGGTCCGATCCGGTCCAATCCGGTCCGGTCGCCGGTTTATTCTATTTTTTTTTGATTTTTTTTAATAATTAGTTAATTACCATTTGACTCATTTATTTAACTTTATAAATAATTGAAAATTATGTTTCAAATCCGAATTTTAGAATTAAAGAAGTTACTATATAATATTCTTATAAGTTTTTGAAAATATAACTTATAATTAGAATTAAAGAAGTTACTATATAATATTCTTACAAAGTTTCAATTAGTTTCAAACTTTATAATTAGATTCAAATTTCAAACCTTGAAATATATTCAAAGTTTGTAAAATTATAAATTTTGTAGTAGTGTAGTAGAAGGAAATTATAAGTTTTGGAAATATAACTTATAATTAGAATTAAAGAAGTTAATATATAATATTCTTACAAAGTTTCAATTAGTTTCAAACTTTATAATATTTGATTCAAATTTCAAACCTTGNGGTAGAAATAAATAACAAGAACTCAAGGCTTTAAACCTTGTTTAACAAAATCTCTTAGGAATAAGTAGGTTTTAACTTGGCGCATAATTGGTTGTTCTGAAGATTGACTCTTTTGTATTCGGGAGAATCGTAGAGAGGATACATTATCCAAATATTGGGAAATATTGGGTAGTAAATTAAACATCAATTGCATATCAAGAAAGGAATTCAATATTAATATCAAGAACATTCTACTACATTAAAGGGGGCACAACCTTGGTCTCTAAAATTCATATCTTTCACATTCACACTTGAACAAATTAATTTTCAATTTTTGTTTGCCTTATATATTCAACACTTCTTTATTTTATTTGGCGTACTTGATAGAATTACGACTTAGTAAAGTATTACATTAATTGGACAATAGTTTCACGCCTATTCCCTCTGGGATTCGACCCCAACCTTGTTGGGTTACTATATTTGACATCGATCGCTTACACTATTATTAAGGTGTAATTTGAGCGAATCAAATTTTTGCGCCGTTGCCGGGGAATAAGGTCTTGAAATTTCTAATTAGTGTATACTTTATTAGATGTCTAATTCCACTTGATTACACGCTGTTTGTTTTAGTTGTTGTAGACAGGAAGATATGGCAAACCATGAAGAAGATGTGGAGGTGGAGCAGGAAGAGAATCCTTTTGCTGATATTGAAGAATATATAGAGGATACAAATGCTATAGTACCTCCGGCTATAGGATTCTTCAGGAACTCTACTGATGATGGTCCAACGCAGCACCTCAGGAATTTCTTGGGTGTTTGTGCGACGCACAAGCAAAACAATGTCTCTGACGATGCATTAAGGCTGAGATGCTTTAAGTATTCGTTAGCTGGAGATGCGAGAAAATGGCTTCAAAATCTTCCTCCGAATTCCATCCGTTCATGGCCTGAACTTGTCCGGGCATTCTTGTCAAAGTGGTTTTCGCAAAGCAAGAAATCTGAGCTCAGAGATAAGATATTCTTCGTTAAGCAACTACCTGGTGAACAACTACATGAAGCGTGAGAGCGCTTCAAGTTGTATTTGGTGAGGTCTCCAAACCATGGCTTTCCCGATTCCATCTTGCTGGAAAAATTCTACATGGGTTTGGACCCTATGAACCAATCAATAGCAAAGAGTGTTGCTGCTAAGAGTGGCTACTGGTCCGGTCCGGTCATGGACCGGATTTTTTTTCCGGTCCGGTACCATAACCACGCCAAAAACCGGACCAAACCGGTCCCAACCGGTCCGGACTTACCGGTTAAAGCTCGTTAGACCGGACCAGTGCCGGTACCGGTGGCCGGTATACCGGTCCGATCCGGTCCGGTCACCGGTTTATTCTATTTTTTTTGATTTTTTTTTAATAATTAGTTAATTACCATTTGACTCATTTATTTAACTTTATAAATAATTGAAAAATATGTTTCAAATCCGAATTTTAGAATTAAAGAAGTTACTATATAATATTCTTATAAGTTTTTGAAAATATAACTTATAATTAGAATTAAAGAAGTTACTATATAATATTCTTACAAAGTTTCAATTAGTTTCAAACTTTATAATTAGATTCAAATTTCAAACCTTGAAATATATTCAAAGTTAGTAAAATTATAAATTTTGTAGTAGTGTAGTAGAAGGAAATTATAAGTTTTTGAAAATATAACTTATAATTAGAATTAAAGAAGTTACTATATAATATTCTTACAAAGTTTCAATTAGTTTCAAACTTTATAATTAGATTCAAATTTCAAACTTTGAAATATATTCAAAGTTAGTAAAATTATAAATTTTGTAGTAGTGTAGTAGAAGGGAAATTATAAGTTTTTGAAAAAATAACTTATAATTAGAATTAAAGAAGTTACTATATAATATTCTTACAAAGTTTCAATTAGTTTCAAACTTTATAATTAGATTGAAATTTCAAACCTTGAAATATATTCAAAGTTAGTAAAATTATAAAATATAAGAACACAAGACAAGAGTTGTGAAGTGAACTTTGAGCAATTTTATTAACATGTAATTTGATGTATAAAATTATATTCTTTTAAACATGCTCGCTAGTTTTTTTTAATATAGCTGTAGGCTTTTCCTTTGGAAAAGGTTGTTGTTGTTCCGGTTCGTCGTCGTCTTCTTCTTGATCTTCTTCATCTTCCGTGTCGCTGGTTTGATTCCCTTCTTCGCTTGTTCCGTCGCTCAATATTTGATCCATGTATGCTTTATCCTTTTTCCGTGAAAGCTCCGGTATTCCAAAGTTTCTTCGCTCTGCTCTGATCCAATCTCTGAATAGGACTCCAGTCTCCATTACTTCTTCTCTCAGTGAATGTCGATGATCTCCAATCTGAAATCTTCCCTGGCTGAAAGCGCTCTCCGATGCAACAGATGACGCTTGAATTGTCAAGATATCACGGGCCATTTTTGAGAGTATCGAAAATTGTGTTTCTTGACTCTTCCAGTAATCTAATAGATCGTGAGTTCCAAAACTTGTCAGTTTCTTCGGATACCGGATCAAGTAGACTTGGAACTCGCTGTATTCCTCCCTGTAGTCATCTTGTTCTGAAAGCAGCATCTGATCAAGTCCTCCGAAGCTGCTCATCCCGGCATGCCGTTTGCTTGATTGAGAAGAACTTTCACTGGTTGAAAGTATCGGTGCAGTTGGTGTAGCATTATCTGCCCAAGCTCTGTACTTTGCGAAAATAGCCTGAAAATCAGTAGAAACTTTACCTCAAGCAACATCTACACTCGGGTACTTGTTAGTTGCAATTTCAAGAGGTGTAATATCTAAATTTGTGTATATTGCTTGAACAAGTCGTTCAGTTAACTTTAATTTAAATGCAGGATGCAACACAGAAGCAATGTAAAAAAGTTGAGGAATTGGGAAAAAATATTTTTTAAACTTTTCAATCATGGTCTCCACAGCCATTTTATATGAAGTATATTGCCTATATAATTTTAATAATTCGGATATGCCGGCTATATAGTATAACATAATAGGAGTAGTTGGACAATACTGTCCAGAAAATTCTAAAGTTGCATGATAAAATTTTTCTAAAAACTGGAGGAGATGTTCAACAAGGTTCCAATCTTCCTCCTTAAGGTGGTAAATATCCATAAAATATTTATTATACATTTGAGTTATTGGTTCTCTATATTCGTAAGCAACCGTTAATGCTTCATATAGAGTGTTCCACCTAGTAGAAACTTCTTTTGGAACTCTCCTAATCGGCATTCCTAATTCTACACAT
>MCJB01035855.1:162469-208405 GCA_002018475.1 Nicotiana obtusifolia | reverse complement strand
AATACAAACACGAACACTTGAAACCTACAAGCTCCGTGCAACAAGGAAGACACTCTTCCTAACAACAAGGGACAACTTCCCTTAAGTGTATGACAACACTATTTTTCACTAGAATTACAACTCTCTCAAGAGTAGATGAAGTGAATAAAATTGTAGCTCAAGAACACAACAATGCTTTCAAGAAATAGCTCAAAATATAGCTCAAAGAAGTAAGAATACTTGAAGCAATTTATCTCTTAATTTTGGATAATTGTGTTGTGTTCAATTGAGGTTTAAGAGGGTCTATTTATAACCCCAAAACCTCACATTACCGTTGGCAAAATTTGGCTCAACTCTCATTTGAGAAAACAAGAGTTTAAGGGCAATAAGTCTTCTGCCCGTTGCCATATAATCGATTAATTCAAATAACTAATCGATTAGTAACAAAAACTATCCGTTGGAGCCTAACGGTAACAAAGATAATCAATTATCACAGCCAGATAATCGATTACTTGAGGTAGATAATCGATTATCTGTGCCTGATAATCGATTCCTAAACTCTCTGGAAATGCATTACTTACTCTCTGAAAATGCACTAATCGATTATCAAGTACTGATAATCGATTATTGACTGAGGCCAAGAGATAATCAATTATCTATCTTAGATAATCGATTATTGGCCTTATTCCATATCGATAAGTTTATTAATTGTAAAAATACATGTTTAAAAATAGTTTCTAAGGTTATTTTGAAAACGTTTTTAGACTTTTAGTTAAGTGCTTAAAAAACGAGAGGTAATTCAAAATAACAACATACAAACTCAAAATAATATTACGACTAAATGTGTCGTCTTTTGTTCTTCAATCTTTTTGCTTCAACATCAACTTGTTCCATTTATTGATTTGCATTTCTAGCATCTTGAGAGCTTGACTTGTAATCACAACAAGGTCCATAGCAATCTCGTCATCTCATCAATAATGGTTTGTTGATTATCAAAACCTACAACAAGACACAAAGTCATTAGTGGTTTCATGAATGCGTTTCCAACAAAGGGGTACATATAAACATACATAAAACCCTTCTTAGTGCAGGTCACCCGCTCCACCAGGTCAGGAGTGATGATGCTTAGGTCTTGGCAGTTACAATCTTCCTTCACAGTAGGGATATTAGAAGGGCGAACGGAAGAAAGATATTTTCCAACAGCCCAAGTTCAAGGGTTTGATGTGGGGAACTTCTCTTAGAAGCCGTAGGCTGTGTTCAGATGTTAAGGTATGATGGTGCTCACCGTGGGAGGATCAACATCAACATTAACTTTTTTATCTTTACTTCTCTTTGGGCTTCCACCGAAGAGAAGACTAGAGTTCTTGGGTGATCGAGTTTTTTTTATGAAGATTAGAGAAAGATGAAAGCAGAAAAAGTTAAGTGCAAAGAGGGTAAGAGAGCTTATGAAGTTGTTAAAAGTGAAAGAAGAAGAATGAGGCGTACAAGTAAAGGTATAGACGGCTAAAATCGTGATCATGATTATCTCGAGAACCGGTGAAAAGATTGTTGAATCGTGGGTAACACGTGTTCGGGGTATTAAATGTGAGGAGACGTACGTCTTATCAAGCATCAGAAAATGTTCAGAAGGGTTCAGAAAATTTCCCGCCAAGAAAAGAATCTTTAACAAATTCCCGATAACACAAAGATGTGCCACCGGAAAGCAGGGGGACTATTTGTATAGGGTAAAATTGATTTATATTAAATGATCGAATGATTGCATGACACGTGGAACCGGAGACAGACAGAAGATGAGTTGAGCGAAAACCAAGACTGAGGACAACAACTTCGGTTAGTATCGGGTAGATCCCGAAGGGAACGCAATCCGTAAGCAAAGGAATATTTGTCACTAGATGGCATTTAATGAAGAATATTCCTCGGTAATAAATAGGCATTCGTTGCAGAGAATTTTGGCATTCATTGGCCACCATTACATATTCATTAATGGCCCCCATTATTGTCATTTAAGAAGGGCTTGATCCTAGGATCTTGTTTCCTAAGTATAGCTATAAATAGAGACTTCCACAACCATTGTAGAGGACATGAATTCTCTGGAAAAACTTATGCTAAACTTTCTTCTCAAATAATACAACATTACTTTCTGTCTGATATTGCTATTATTGTTGTCCTCGGAAGCATTGCTCCCGGAGTCAGGCTTGCTATTTGCGTGGTTTCCATGTTCTCACATTTATTGATAACATTTTTTTACTAGTAAAATGGCACAATTAATTTTGTTACGTGGTTTATAGACAAGCGAGCTGATTTGATCCAAAATAATAAATAAAAATTAAAAGTAAGACTTTCACTTTTTACTTCTTCATTAGATAACGTGTACAAATTTTACTCTCCCTTTCTTAATTTGTCCAAGTCAATCTTTCTTTTCCCCAACCTCTTCATATTTCAGAAACCCCCTACATATTTTCTGTCTTTCTCTTTAATATTCTTACTCACCTTCTTTCTTCAACATTTCATTACTCTTCTTCGTTCTCCAAGATTTCATTAGTTCAAGTGTTCAACAATACTTTTAAGCTTCCAATAGTTCTATACTTCTATTGCTCTATAAAAATTTATTTAAGAAAAATAATATTTCAAGAAAGACTAGTCTTAAAGTATGCGCGTTGCGCATATATTTTATGTCAATGAATTATATATTATAAAAATTACATTGATATTATTCACAAGTATCTAAATTATTTAATATAAAATTTTAAAAATTCAAATTCCTTAAAAAAAATAATGTATGTTAATCACATTTATCCAACTTAATAAAAGAAGATCAATGCTCTACAAATACCTTATTTTGGTCTTTCATTATGGATATATTTAGATTCTCAGGTCACCCTTTCCAGGTAGATTAGATCATTATCATGATAAAGAAATTATATATGCTAATAAAGGTTGGTACTTCACTTTGCTCAATAGTGATGGGTAATATCAGCTAGCCGCATATCAATAATTTGATATTTGTTTACAATTACATGTAAGACCTATCCGGTAAATAGATTTATCAACACTATGAGCGACCACGAAACTCTATGACAACACTTTTGAAAAGTATTTATTAACATTTTCTTATAAAAGTATAGCTTGACATAGCTAATATTTTTAACATTACCAACTTTAAATCTATAAAATTTTAGCAATCTGAAAATAATCGTGAGCTCTTGAATGTGATTTTTGTACAATTTGCTTTACGTTTTTGTCTCGGGGTATCTTGAAGTGGAAGATTTCTAATATCACGTGGATATTATTATTCTGGGTGAAATAACAACCTCTAAAATTATGAGTTCTTGTGAAATAATTTATCCGGCTTATATAAGAATTTAAGTGTAACCACATTCCTAATATTAGTAGTTCTTAGTTCAAATAGAAAAGATAAAATAGTCAAGATTCTAGTTCATTTTAATGTTCTAAATATTAAAAAAATATTTAAATAATAAATTTGTTTAATGTGATATTTATTTTTAAATGATTAAAAGGTCGGTCGATTTTGCGTTGAACCCTCGTACTTTTATAATAGTTTAGATTGATTGAAGAAGATAAAATTAAAAGAAAAGAGAAACATTATTTTCCTATATATTAGTAGTTTTAAATTATAGTCTCACATTATTTATCACATAATGAGAATAATTAATATAATTTATTGCAAATACTAAGTGAAGTAGAATTGTTCTTCAACAAAATTACTCATTGATGTTAAAAAATTATTTTGGTCATCATGAATACAATTAGAGTACTATTAGGATGTCAATTTCCAATTGCGACGTAAAAGCTATTTCAAAAGGCGTCTATAAATTTTATACTATCGTCCAAATAAAGACTCTTTACACATTTATTTAAGGTACAATTTTAAAGTCCTAAATTTTAGATACCTAGTTTAAATAAGAAAAGATATAACAAAGTTTTAATAAATTTTCAAGTTCTAAATATTAGGAAAAATAATTAAATGACTATTTTATCTAGTGTGAACTCTATTTTTTAAAGGGTAAAAAAAGCAAACAGCATTTCGCTAAGGGCCTTCGTGTTTTTAATATAGTATAGATTAATTGAGTTGGTTATATTATCAATTGAAAAGGAATTATTAGAGAAAATCGATTATAAAAAGGACTATTACCAACTTTGTATCTCAAAAGCTAGAAATGTCACGACCCAAAATTCACTATAGGTCGTGATCGCGCCTAACGCGGCCGTCAGGCAAGCCAACGTTAAGTTATCAATTTATTTACTCATTTTATTACTTTCAATATCATAGTCTCCATTACTTAAATAGTATAAAAATGAATTTTACAGGATAAAGAATAACAACCATGTGAACTACAATAATGAACAACTAGTAGGAACACCCAAAACCCGGTGTCACAAATACATGAGCATTTTCTAAAGAGTACAATAATAATACAGCATATGTCCCGAATGTAATAAGACAAAATAAAATAAATAGTACAATGGAGACTCGGTGGACTGCGACGCGTAGTTTGGAATGCAGCTCACATAAAGTCCCCTCAACAGGTGCGCCTATGCGCCAAGATGATCACCAAATGAACCTGTAGATCCTGCACCATTTAGTGCAAAAGTGCAGCATGAGTACGTAAATCAACGCGTACCCAGTAAGTATCTAGCCTAACTCCGGAGAAAGTAGTAACGAGGAGTCGACATCGACACTTACTAGAGGTCCAATAAAGCAATATAATAATTCATAAGCAAATATGAAGCACACAGCAATAGTGGAGTGAATCTGCAAGTTACAAAATCTTCCAAATATTTGTTTTAAAGTATAAATTTTTCAATCTTGTATTCTACCTTAACGGATCAGAAAATATCAACTGCCAATATCAAATGAATAAGGGATACCATATAAAATGTCGGCATCAGTGCAAAGATAATCTCGTAAATATTCGGACTACTAACGATATAATGCACGATTATGCCGAGGTCGTTCGACCCGATCCAAAATAATGTGTACACACTGCCGAGAGTTGAGTGGCACGAACCATAGATACATCTATCTACTGCCGAGGCGTTCGGCCCACTCCACAAGAAAAGGAAGGAAGTTATCGAATTACGAGTCACGTGTTTACAACACCATATATAGGTACAAAATGAATATAATCTTTACCGTTCCTTAAATAACTCACCCACAACTCAAAGTATTAAGGCTTGGTCTAGTATCCATATATTTATTTCTAAATCAATTTCATTTATAACTTCGATTAATTAATGTCAGCAACATGAGTTCAAATAATTTAACTATTACGGGATAAGATCCTAGGTCTACCCGGACATAAGCAGGATATAGCTACGTATGGACTCTCATCACCTCGTGCGTATGTAGCACCCACAACTAGTTGCACATAACAATAAATATCACCTAGGGGTAGCTTCTCCCCCACAAGGTTAGATAGGAGACTTACCTCGCTCCGAAGTTCCATAACCGGTTCAAGGCCTCCCTAACACCTCAAACCAAAGCCCGTCGATCCAAAGCTATTCAAACAATGTGCAAACCAAACAAAATATATTCTAATACCTATAATTAATCAATTTAAATAGTTCTCAACTCCGCTCTAAAAGTCTATAAAAATTAACCCTCGAGTCCACGTACCCGGATTCCGAAAATATTTGAACATAGATATTACCCATAGCCTTATCAACTCAAATAAATAACTTATTCCCAATTCCTCGTCCAATTTCGTGGTCAAAATCCAAAAATATCACTTCTATATTTTCTACCAAAAACCTAGAATCTCTATCTAATTTCTATGTTTAAATCTTTAGACAAACTATGTATTTAACTTGTAATAGGTGGGAATCACTTACCTTGTGTTGCTTGACGAAAATCTCCCCTTGAAACTCTCTGAAATCTCCCCAACCAAGTAAGAAATAGAAAAAAAAATGGGCCAAGTCCCGTTTTGAAAACAATCTGCCCAGCCAACCTCCCGCACCTGTGGCTCCGCACCTGCGGAAAATCCATCGTAGGTGCGGTTCCCTCCAAGCCAGGCGAAATCCGCTTCTGTGGACCATTTTTCGCTTCTGCACGACCTCTTCTGCCGTCTACCACGCGCTTCTGTGCTCCCGCATGTGCGGATACCCCTCCGCTTCTGCGACCCAGCTGCCCCTCTCGTTTTCCGCTTCTGCAGAGCACTCTTCGCATCTGCAGGCTCGCAGCTGCGGAAATATACTCGCATCTGCGGCCACCCAGTTTAGTCCAAAGGTTGCTTCTGCGGCCCAGCACCTACAGCCAAAACCTCGCTAGTGCGGTTACACCAGATATGCTCCACCAGCATTTTCATAAGGCAAAATTCAATCCGTTAACCATCCGGAATCCACCTGAGCCCCCGAGACCTCAACCAAATATACCAACCACTCCCAATATATGACACAAACCTGCTTGAGGCTTCAAATCACATCAAACAACATCAAAACTACGAATCGACGATCGAAACCTTTCTTTAACTTTTAAACCCCAAACTTCGACGAACGCGTCCGAACCATATTCAGAAATGACGCCAAACTTTATGTGCAAGTTAGAAGTCACGATACGAACCTATTCCAAGCCTCGGAACCCCAAACAGACATCAATAACATAAAAATCCATTTCAAACCAAACTTTTTGAAAAATTTAAACCTTCAAAATGCCAATATTCCATAATAAGCGCTGAAATATCCCCGGGCAACCCGATACTCAACTCGAACATACGCCCAAGTCCGAAATTATCATACGAACCTATTGGAACCATCAAATCCCGGTTTTGAGGTCGTTTACTCAAAAGTCACACCTTAGTCAATTCTTCCAACTTCAAGTTTACGAAATTTGAATCTTCTTTCCAAATCATCCCAAAATTTCCGAAATTCAATTCCGACCACACGCAGAAGTCACAATACCTGAAGTGAAGCTACTCAAGGCCTCAAACCGCCGAACGACGTGCTAAGGCTCAAAACGACCGATCGGGTCGTTGCATTCTCCCCCACTTAAACATACGTTCGTCCTCGAATGTGCTAAGAACTGCTCCGAAGTGGTCCAGAATTATTGCACAACACCTTGTGCACCTACCCATGCCACCACAATCTGGTTGAACACATTATCTCGAGTCAGATTGAAGATCCTCCCGTTTATTCAATCAATAAGCCTTAGAACCAAATTCCAACCTCCGAATTTCTCTACAAGACCTGATTCTAACATAAGAACACCGTACCAATCACCGCACACCATACCAAAACACGATCACACACCTTTTGCTGAATTCACACCATGCCCTGCGTAATTCACATGCCCATAATAACATCCTCCGACCATAGTAGCTGTAATTTCACAAATCCGATGCCTGCAATACATCTCATGACGTATAAAAATCCTATTCCAACTCTTGCAATACTGCCACGTTGAAAGAGACGTATAGAAACTCATAACCACCTGCCGAATCAATAATTCATGGAGCCTCTCCTCCTGACAAGAACTATTACCTCATTCGAAATTGAATAACTGATATTTTCTCTTTAATGCACCTTATATAAGTCTGATTGCACTAATTTCAGGTTCGATAATCTCGTTTCACCCCGTACAAACTGCTCAGGCAATGAGTCACCTCAAACACTGACCAAGATCTTATGCAGCACCATCAAAGCGCCAACAAGCTACTATTCAAATATAACTCATAAGGAAGAACGAACATCGACAGGGAAATACCCAGCCTGCGTAATGAATAAAATGGCCGAATAGGTGCTATGAACCCTTCTCATAGGATGAGAAAAAAAATATGCAGGAATAGATATAGGGAACCGTACTCAACATGACACTGTTGTGGCGTGCAACCCGATCCAAACATGATACTGTTGCACCGTGCAACCCGATCCAAATAACGTACCCGTGGCGGCGTGCCACCCGATCCACCCACCCACAACAATAAATAAGGGCATAACATTCAAGACAAAATGCTTCTACCTACGAAATACCGAATATCAGCCACAAGCACGCCAAGTGCAAAAATACAACTCTGGGAGACGGATAGTGCAATACGCCATAAAACCCAAGCACGACTAAGGTGCGATGACGACCTACATCTCGAGAGCCACCTACTCACATAACACCACAAGCTACACGGACCTCAACACGCGTGCAAATAATCAAGCCGCCTCACAACCCACCTGGTACAATGGAGATTTACATGGAATAACTGACGACGGGAATAACATCCAATGTCCGACGACTCCTCCGTAAGCAATGCTATGACGAATGAACACGTACGACCTGACGTAGGGCACACATTCGCATTAAGACCACTAACGGACCTCAAACCGATTCCGATCATACCATACTAGGCCAATAACCTTCCAAGGATCCACAACGGCCCTATTTATGACACATAAGAATAGTCGTCATATCTGAAATAAACTCACACGGTCCATAGCCCAAGGAATAGAATGCCTCTCAGGCATAAACTCTCACATTAACGATAGCACCATAATCTTCATACTTAGTTTCCAATATTTAACAATCAAGTGACTAATATGCCATACTTATACAAATCTCCCCATGGGGTACGCTCCCACGACCTTCCGCTCAGGTAGCAAGTTTGCACATCCATACCACCAACTGTACTAATTCTGTGTAAGACAAATCATAATCCACAAATCTATACACAATGTCTCTTCCACAAAACACCATTCTTAGGCAACACTAAGATAACGCCAGCTTATTCTAAACATCGGAATTCTTCCCTGCTCATCCGAGCTCGTGACATTCTTATCAACACCGAACCGTAACCTTGATCCTCAACTACCAATTCCATGCCACTTATTGCACCCATCACGCCGCTATGCGAGAATACAAGAATTCGCCATAACTCCTGAATTACTAGTAGAATAACACTTTATTGGCTAGAAACCTTTCACTTAGCTCATTTCAGAAGAATCAATGCAACACGCAATTGAATTCCCAAACCGCAGAAAATACAAACCTCAAGTCGTGATATACACCGTCATGACTCTTCCGGAAATTCCTTTACACCACAAAGCCATTTGAATCAAACACCTCCCAAATCAATCAAGTTATGGTGGCTGCTGAGCCCGCACATATAACCACAAATCACATGTATAACTTCATACGCTGAGGGATCTGATCATTGTCATAATCATGTTGATTCAACCATTACTAACCAAACCAACCTCTTCCAATTCACTCTTAACTTGCCTTAGAAATAATAGCAGCTCCATTCAAGAATCATAACGAAACTCACAACACTCCTTCCCGAGTGACCCACTTCACAAGACTCTCAATACCTATGAACCATCTCATACCTCCCTCATGCACACAATAGCATCTCCACTGGTATACCTATTCTGAAAGACGTTCCATGAATCCGAAGCTATTTCTTTCTCTCGCACAATATTGCATTGCATATTCGATGATAACATAGAACATTCCAAGTCCCGTTCATAATCCACTGTGAAAACTCGATCCATAACCACTAGGATTGTTGCTGAGAGTCACCCACTCTGACCTTGTCTCGAATATAACCAAACTCCAACGCTCTGCTAGCACATGAACACCCTCTCAAAGGAGCAACCGGTTGAATTCTTTTCCTTGTACGTCACATCCACAACAAGCATAAACTCCGAGTCTTCCCAAAACCTGCACCTGAATCGATAAGGCGAAGTATAGCGCACATTCATCAAGTTCCTTGCTCGAATTACACATGACGTTTTCTTTTCTTAATCATAAATAGTCTACCAACGCATCGATAACCAAAGGCTGCACAAGCAGACAACCACAGGATCAAATCGCAAACGGTGGGCTCCCCCACTTAGCTTTAAGCTACCACCCCGCATAATATAGAGCCCACAATGATTCCCCCTTCTCAATTACCATGATCTCGCACCATTAACCCGCCAAATTTCTCGAAGTCTTTTGTTAAGATTTTCATGAACATTCTGAATCATTAGTCACAATCACATATTCAACCTCTTACCAGGTAACAAGAAGTATGCTTCGCAAAAGCTTCATTAACATCACGCAACCGCTAACCTGCTCACAGGAGATAACCCACATGTGGAATTTCTTACCGACCCCTTCCAACGACGTTTCACTGAGTACAACCACCACGAAATCAGTAATCTATTTTGAGCCCAAGCTCCACCACCAACTTTATAAGTCTGCTCCTCCCTGTTGACATCAATTGAAAGTTTAACAATACCTTCCAAACAAAAGTCATATTGCATCTGAAATGGTAATCAAATCTTCACGCCCCTCTTCATTTCAAGCAAACTCTTTTCTGCCATATTCAATCTTTCTTCGTGCAGTACAACACCATTTCAAATAAAATTCGTAGGCCAAATCACCTTCCATCACGATTCCCAAACCGTTCTACACTTTTTCAAGGCACGTGGCTATCCTACCACAAAATCCATATATTAATCTACCACTCTTACTTAGGTTAAAGCATCTCCTTTAAGTAACTTCTCAATCTTTGTGTTTCATACTTGACCTGCTAGTACTTCAACCACCACGAAACACTCCCCACCATGTCCTCCCTCATACTTTGCTGCCCAAACATTGCATTAAATCAAAATCCATCTCTGTAGCACCTGAACCAATAAACTGTTATTGACTCTAAGCCTCTTCGAAGATCATCTCTCTCGAGCCATCAATAAAAGAAACATCAATTCGATTTTGAACCGCTGCACACCGCTATCTCTGACATCCGCCCCTCAGGCACCATTCCGCAACACCCTGCCCCCAAGGCAAAATCAAAGGAGACCATAACACCAGCGAATCATAATGCGTTCAAACAAGAACGACGACACCGCATCACAATGAAAATTCCACCACGCTCGAAAATGCCAAGTCTCGTTATTCCATCGACCAAGGCCTGAACATCCATAGTCCGATTGCCTTTCCTTTGCTGGAATTAAATGTTGAACCCCTAGATCATGCACTGAGAAATCCTCCTTTCAATTCATTCACTGCCTCGACACATAAACAAGCACCTCCGTTACACCAATTTCGTGCGATAACAATGCACAGACATCGTAGCAATTCACGCACAGTCTCGAAACCATAGGAAATACAGATATTGAGCTGGAACAAAAGAACATCCTTCCACAAGGCGACGATAATAGCCTGCCCGAACACGTAGGGGAAACATTCTGCACCATGTCTGTAGTACCACTACAACTCCTGGTGCCCAACTGATAACAAGCGCTTCACGTCGCATAAGATTGAGTAGGAAGGGAATAAAGGTACAAGCCTCAATGGAATCAAATCGCATGATGAGGAATCAAGAAGGGAAGTGCTCCTAACAGTCTTGTAGCCTCTCGAAGATAAGTACAAACGTCTCCGTACCAATCCGCAAGACTTTACTAGACTTGCTCATGACTCGTGAGACCTAAGTTAATCCAACGCTCTGATACCAAGCTGTCACGACCCAAAATCCACTATATGTCGTGATGGCGCCTAACGCCACCGTCAGGCAAGCCAACGTTAATTTATCAATTTATTTACTCATTTTATTACTATCAAGATCATAGTCTCCATTACTTAAATAGTATAAAAATGGAATTTACAGGGTAAAGGATAATAGTCACGTGAACTACAATAACGAACAACTAGTAGGAGCCCCCAAAATCCAGTATTACAAGTGCATGAGCATTTTCTAAAGAGTAGAATAATAATACAACATCTGCTCCAAATGTAATAAGACATAATAAAATAAATAGTACAATCGAGACTCGGTGGACTGCGATGCATAGCCTGGAATGCAGCTCACATAAAGTCCCCTCAACAGGTTTGCCTACGCGCCAAGATGATCACCAAATGAACCTGTTAGATCCTGCACCATTTAGTGCAGAAGTACAGCATGAGTACGTAAATCAACGCGTACCCAGTAAATATCTAGCCTAACCCCGGAGAAGTAGTGATGAGGGTCGACATTGACACTTTCTAAAGGTCTAATAAAGCAATATAATAATTTATAAGCAGATATGAAGCACAACAATAGTGGGATGAATACGTAAGATACAAAATATTTCAAATATTCCTATTAAAGTATAAATTTCTCAATCTTGCATTCTGCCTTAACGGCTTAAAAATGTCAAGTGCCAATATCAAATGAATAAGGGATACCATATAAAATGTCGGGCATCAGTGGAAAGATAATCTCGTGAATGTTCGGACTACCAGCGATATAACGCATGATTACCCCGAGATCGTTCGGCCCGATCCAGAATAATGTGTACACTGTCGAGGGTCGAGTAGCACGAACCATAGATGCATATATCTATTGCCGAGGCGTTCAGCCCGCTCCACAAGAAAAGGAAGAAAGTTACCGAATTACGAGTCACGTGTTTACAACACCATACATGGGTACAAAATGAATATAATCTTTACCGTTCCTCAAATAATTCGCCCACAACTCAAGTGTTAAGGCTTGGCCTAGTACAATATATTTATTTCTAAATCAATTTCATTTATAACTTCAATTAATTAATGTTAGCAACATGAGTTCAAATACTTCAAATATTACATGATAAGATCCTAAGTCTACCCGGACATAAACATGTTATAGCTACGTACGGACTCTCATCACTTCATGCGTAAGTAGTACCCACAACTAGTTGCACATAACAATAAATATCACTTAGGGGGTAGTTTCCCCCTCACAAGGTTAGACAGGAGCTCGCTCTGAAGTTCCATAACTGGTTCCAAGGCTTCCCTAACACCTCAAACCAAAGCCCGTCGACCCAAAGCTATTCAAACAATGTGCAAACCAAACAAAATATATTCAAATACCCATAATTAATCAATTTAAATAGTTCTCAACTCCGCTCTAAAAGTCTATAAAAATCAACCCTCGAGTCCACGTGCCCGGATTCTAAAAATTTTCGAACATAAACATTACCCATAGCCTTACGAACTCAAATATATAACTTATTCCCAATTCCTCGTCCAATTTCGTGGTCTAAATCCAAAAATATCACTTCTAGATTTTCTACCAAAAACCCACAATCTCTACTAATTTCTATTAAATCATTAGACAAACTATCTATTTAACTTGTAACAGATGGGAATCACTTACCTTGTGTTGCTTGACGGAATTCTCCCCTTGAAACTCTCCAAAATAGCCCCAACCAAGTGAAAATAGCAGAAAAATGTGCCAAGTCCTGTTTTTAAAACAATCTGCCCAGCCGACCTCCCGCACCTGTGGCTCCGCACCTGCGGAAAATCCATTGCAGGTGCGGTTCTCTTCAAGCCAGGCGAAATCCGCTTTTGCGGACCATTTTTCGCTTCTGCGCTACCGTTTTTGCGGTCCACCACGCACTTCTGCGCTGTCGCATGTGCGGATACCCCTCCGCTTCTGCGACCCAGCTGTCCCTCTCATTTTCCGCTTCTGCAGAGCACTCTTCGCATCTACAGGCTCGCACATACGGAAATATACTCGCATAGGCGGCCACGCAGTTTAGTCCAAAGGTTGCTTCTGCGGCCACAGTGCCACTTCTGCGGCTCCGCACCTACAGCCAAAACCTCGCTAGTGCGGTTACACAAGATATGCTCCACCAGCATTTTCATAAGGCCAAATTCAATTCATTAACCATCCGGAATCTACCTGAGGCCCCCGGGACCTCGACCAAATGTACCAACCAGTATCAATATATGTCAAGAACCTGTTCGAGGCTTCAAATCACATCAAACAACATCAAAACTACGAATCGACGATTGAAATCTTTTTTTAACTTCCAAACTTCCAAACTTCGACGAACACGTCCAAATCATACCAAAACATGCTGAAAATGACGCCAAGCTTTACGTGCAAGTCACAAGTCACGATACGAACCTATTCTAAGGATCGGAACCCCAAACGGACATCGATAACATAAAAATCCATTTCAAACCAAACTATGGAAAATTCTTAAACCTTCAAAATGCTAACAATCCATAATCCGCCGAAATACCCTCGGGCAACCCGATACTCAACTCGAACATACGCCCAAGCCCGAAATCGTCATACTAACCTATTGGAACCATCAAATCCCGGTTCCGAGGTCGTTTACTCAAAAGTCACACCTTAGTCAATTTTTCCAACTTAAAGTTTCCGAAATTAGAATTTTCTTTCCAAATCAAATCTCGAACTTTCCGAAATTCAATTGCAACCACATGCACAAGTCACAATAGCTGAAGTGAAGCTACTCAATGCCTCAAACCGCAGAACGACGTGCTAGGGCTCAAAACGACCGCTCGAATCAAGAAGAAATAGACTTCAAATAAAAAACATAAATATATTATAATTTCCTTTTAATAATTTAGGCCTCTTATTAACCGTTGGCTTTAGGCCCAGCATATACTTGAGCAGCCCCTCATCAAATCCGTATCTAAAGACATCAATACATCATGAAATGCTAATTGTTGCATAATCACTTTTTAAATAGAAAGTTCAGCTTTCTTTTCATCAATTACATGAAATGCTAATCGTTTCAACCACTTGACAGGTTTATCAACACAGACAAATTTAACATGGAAAATGTTGTGTTCCAATTTCATTGTTGAAAAGAAGAATAGGGAAATTTGTATTTTAGTCCCTCAACTATCAATAAGTTTTGATTTTAATCCTTGTGATTTGTGATAGTAGTACATTTTATCTTTAATTCATCATAATATGTACTTTTGATCTCTTTATTTGCGGTTTTCTTAATAAATTTAACGAATTATATATCATGGTAACTAATCTTTAAGTTTGTGCTATTGCTTTGTAACACATTTTTTGTCGGGTCACCTTTTAGCGGGAAATAAATTTACTTTAAATAGGAGTATCCGGATAATAGATCGCCCATAAAATTAGTTAAAGTGTATAAATAACTTTTCAGGACAAGTTTAGGTGACTACTTATATCCTTTCCCTTCTTCCATATAACATGATCAAAATCATATATTTCAATAAACTATTAGTTAATATACTTAATCATATGTAAAATACCTTAAACCCCCTAAATTTGACACACATTATTGATTATATCCATAAACTATATGTGGTCTTAATTATCTCCTATACTTGGTTATTCGATAGTTGTTGCCCTCTTGCACGATCTCATCCCAAGAAAGTGGCATGCACTCGTCTGCTACGTGAATTTTTCTGTCCATGTGGTTTTTTGAAAACTAAAATGTGTTTTTTACACTTTTAAGTGTGACATTTTTTTAAATAATTTTTTTCGGATAACATTTAATAAAATTTGGCTAGAACTACATTATTTAGACTAATTTTTTTATTTGGCTAAAAGTAATAAAGTTTTAGTTAATCTTTTTTGAATTGACCTGAAAATAAAGATTCATACAGTTGAAATAAATAGTCAAGGCATCTAAAAAGATATAAAAAATACATAGTTTGAACTTTATTATTTTGGCTATAATTTTTATATAGCTCTTTATGGAGCTCTAAAAATGTATATTTTTTCTTATGGATTTTACTTGAAAAGGTAAAAATACACCATTGAAATAAATAGTCATTGCATCAAAAGAATAAATAAAAAGAGTGTACTATTGCAAGTTCACTATTTTGGCTATACCTTTTTTATTTGATAAAAAAATAATAGAGTTGTAGCCAATTTTTTATGTTTACTGATTTGACTCAAAAAATTAAAATACATAATTAAAATAAATAGACATTATATCAAAAGAAAAAAAAATAACACACAACTAGTACTCCATTATTTTGGCTAAAAATTTTTATTTGGCTTGGAGTTCCAACCAAACTTTCTACAAATTTAACCAAAAAAAGAAGAAGAAAGAAATATGCAGTTGGAACAAATAGATATTATATCTATAGAAGAAATTAAAAAGAATAAAAGTAGGGTAAAGTCCACATTGTATGGTAAGACGAAGCAAAAGAAATGCATAGTTGTAGTAAATAAATCATTATATATATGACTATATGATAATTAAAAATTAAAAAATAACCTACTTGGAAGTTATTCTTTTTTTTAATTTTTTTTTACTCCCATGCGTTTTAAAGAGAGTGTACAATATTATTGTCGGAGAGGGGGGAGGGGGAGGGAAGTAATGACTCTCAAAAAGCCAAATTCAGAGGTAATTAAGACCACAAATAATTTAGGGGTGTAACTAGTAATTCGTGCCAATTTTTTTTTTTTTTAAGGTATTCCGCCTTAGGCATTATCGTAAAAACCAAAATTATAATGTATCAAGGATCAAAAGTGTAATTATCCCTATTTTCCATTTACGCCGTCGTTTTGAACAATGCAAATCCAGACTGTGAGTACTACGTGTAATGCCAGTGAGACCAGAGTCTACTCAAATCTGGTTTACGTGGCAAAACACCCACTAACTCGCCCCAGTAAAGCTTCTCTGCGTGTGTGTGTGTGTGAAATTATTGGATTTTTAATCGAATTTTTGCAGAAATGGCGGATCGATTTTATCCAAATGTAATGCCGGATTTTGTAGCAGAAAACCCAGCAGTTGAAGAAGAAAAGCATCCAATTCCCCAAGGCACAAATGAATCACTCTTGAAGCTTCTCTCTACGCCGTACAATACTCTATCCGAGAAGTTCAAACGCGCCGCTCTCGATCTTAAAGAAACTGTAACAACTCTCTTCTTTCTTATACACTTATTATACGCTTTCATAATTCTCGTAAGTAGAACTTCTAAAATGTTAGGATTTTCTTTTAAAAAATTTTGTGGTAAAGGATAATTATTAAGTGGTTTAAATGAATAAATATTGGGGATTTATGTAGTAAACGTTAACTAGTTTGAGGTTGAAGCATTCCCAATTTATGTGACAGTGTTTAACTATGTAAGGAGCTTTAAGAAAACATGGAAGACTTCTAAAATTATGGTCTAAAACAAGCTTTTGTGTGACTAGAATTAAAATGAGAAGTTTAAAGTTTAATTATTTTAAAATATAAGAATGTGTCATTCTTTGTGCGACAACTAAAAAAAAGGTGTTACATAAATTGGGACGGGGGAGTAAATTATTGAGAATTGGTATGAAAGGGGTTTAAATGAAGTTGAATAAATACTGAGGTTTTTTTATATAATAAACGTTAACTAGTTTGAGGTTGAAGCATAGTATTCCTTACGTCCCAATTTATTTGACAGTGTTTGACTATCTAAGGAGTTTTAAGAAAGAATGAAGGACTTCTAAAATTTATGTTCTAAAACAAGTTATAGACATATGTGTGAAAATAAATATAATGAAAAAGATAAAATGAGAAGTTTAAAGTTTAATTATTTTTAATATAAAAATCCGTCATTACTCATGGGACATACTAAAAAAAGTGTTATTTCTCTGTTCCAAGTTGTGTGACACTCTTTCCTTTGTAGTCTCTTTCAAGGAAGAATGACACATTTTTATATATAGTAGCAATTTTACTTTAAAATGCCAATTTTACTGGGATAATTTATAGCCATACAAATAGCTTTGACTCATTTTGTACCACAATTTCCACCATCTTTTTTTACCGCGCCCAATTAAACACCGTCACATAAATTTGAGTGGAGGGAGTAAATTATTGACAATTGATATGTAAGGCTTTAAATGAAGTTGAATAAATATTAAGGATTTAAATAGTGGACGTTAGCTAGCTTGAGGTTGAAGCGTTAGCTAGTTTGAGGTCGAAGTGTTAACTAGTTTGAGGTTAAGCGTTAACTTGAGGTTGAAGTGTAGTAGTTGTTGTTAACTAATTCTTGTAGAGAACTTCTAATGATAGAGGACTTCTATTTTTTCCCGATAAACTATTGTGTATAGAGATGAAAGGGTTAGATGGAGCGAAGGATGTTAAGGATTGATATTGTTGATTTTAACTAGTTTTTTATGAGGTATATTTGTTGTTTTTAAAACTAATTGATGGCTGGTTTGGTTGGTGACAGATAGTGGTGGAGACATGGGGACTAACAAGGCAACAAGTTCCAGATTTTACGCTCTATTGTGGAACTCTTGGGACTGCCTTTTTGATGTTCAAGTCCTATCAGGTGACAAATAACACGAACGACCTTGCTGTTTGCTCTCAGATTGTTAAGGATTGTGACTCTGCTTCTCGAAACTCCAGGTCAAAAGTCAATCCTTTCTTTATTATACGTATCATTGTTTTCAATTTAAAGCTTCAATTGGCAGCAAGAATAGGAAAGTGGGGTTTTTGGTTAATTTTTTGTGTTACTTCTGCTCAAATGAACTTTAAGGATAATGACTTTCTGTCTTTTCAATTTAAAGCTTCAAATGGAAGCAAGATAAACAAAATAGTCTTTTTAGGTTGATTATTGTGTTAAATTGAGCTACAAATTATAGGGATGTGACATTCCTATGTGGGAGAGCTGGGGTTTGTGCGCTAGGTGCTGTTGTTGCCAAGTACATGGGGGATGATCAACTGGTTCTTTACTATGTTACTCAGTTTAAAGAGGTTTGTTCTTGATAAGTGATAGCTAGACTTTTATATTGTAGTTTATTGTAGTCTGCTATGCGTATCGTGATTACTCACAAGACACTCTTTTGGTTCTGTGAGCAGATAAAATTAACTAAAGATCTTCCTGATGAATTGCTGTATGGTAGAGCTGGATTCCTCTGGGCTTGTCTATTCATGAATAAGCATATTGGCAAAGGAACAATTCCTTCTACCTACACTGTAAGTGGAACAATATGTTTTGTAATCTAAGTGGGCGTTAATCAGATGGTTGTGATCTATAATCCGAATTTATTTTTTCTTAATTGTATCTTAGGCTGCTGTGGTCAATCAAATCATCGAGAATGGAAGGAGATTAGGAGGGAGGGGCAGAAGCCCGTTGATGTATGAGTGGTATGGTGAGATGTACTTGGGTGCAGCTCACGGATTGGCTGGCATTATGTATGTTCTAATGGATTTTGAACTGAAACCAGATGAGCTTGAAGATGTCAAAGAAACTTTAAGGTATATGGTTAAGAATCGGTTCCCAAGTGGAAATTACCCTGCAAGTGAAGAAGATAAGCGGAGAGATGTTCTCGTCCATTGGTGCCACGGAGCTCCCGGGATTGCTCTAACACTTGTCAAGGCAGCTGAGGTAATAACTTTCTTCAATGTGATTTACTTCAAATACTATAATGTATGCATCTCATTGATTGGCCCCTTTACTTTATGTCAAAATGTTTACTGCTATAAAGATGGACGTTGCTCTTGTAGGTAAGAAGTTGTTATAAAGAGGTAAAATATAACAAAAAAGATTGGTTCCAAGAAAATCTTGGCTTTTATAGTGAATGGCTTTTTATTGTGAATGGTTGTTATATAAGGATGATGCTATAGAGAGGTCTGTATATATTATGTATATTTGTTGATATTGTAACTTGGAAATCCATGATTTTTCCAATGCCCAGGTTTTCGGAGACAGAGAATTTCTTAATGCAGCAGTAGATGCAGCAGAGGTAGTATGGAACCGCGGACTTCTTAAACGTGTTGGGATGTGCCATGGGATCAGCGGGAATGCTTATGTCTTCCTATCGTTGTATCAGCTCACAGGAAACGTGGAGTATTTGTATAGAGCCAAATCTTTTGCCTGCTTCCTTCTTGATAGAGCTCACAAGCTAATAGCAAAAGGAGAGATGCATGGAGGAGATAGCCCATATTCTCTATTTGAAGGTATTGGGGGTATGGCTTATCTTTTCCTAGACATGACAGAACCTAAAGAAGCTAGATTTCCAGCCTATGGCTGTGAAAAAGTTCATGCCACTGAGAGAATGCAGTAGCACTTCTCTTGATGTATAGAAAACTTATTCTGTGACATGCAGCTTAATATCTTCTGCAGTATTTCATTTGCTTTTACTCCACTTCCCCTATAAATGAGTTGACATCTTCTTGTCCCGGTAGAACTCCAGTAATTTCAGCACTTTCTTGGTAGTTCTATGCCATGTCAATTGTTAAGGGGTAAATTTGGACCTTTCTTCTAGAAGAATTTGAAAGCGTGGATACTGGATACCCCATTTCTTGTTGGAGCTCAGTTAATGGCAAGAGTAACTATGAGACGATTTGCTAACGGCAAGGATATGGGTGGACTGAAAGTGTAACGGATGGCAAAATTGAGTAATTTAAGATAGTACAGAGTCAGATTTGGGCCTTTCCCTTTTGAAAAGAATGGGAGGATATTTTGGGCATTTCTTCACTTCAATAATGGGAGGATATTTTGGGCATTTCTTCACTTCAATGCCTACAACAAACATTTAGGTAAGCACTATGATCTTTCTTGCCCATTAGATTACTTTGGCTATGTCAGATTAAAAATTGGTTATATGGACAAAGAAAATGAACAGAAGTACTGAACTATCTAATTCAGAGACTCCACGCACTCTAAACACTGTTCTTTTTTTCTTTTTCCTTTTATCATGAAAGATTTGATAGAAAATTTTGCTGTAAAACCTCTGGAAACATGTTGTAGAACCGAGGCATGTAAACCATTGTCTCGTTTATTGATCAACATACAAGTAGAAATATGCCGAAAATGTGATATGATACTGTTTGATAAAAATGAGATCAACATTCAACTGTGAAAAATACGACCCAAATGCCGGCCCTTCTCGAACCTTGTACGGGAGTTTCGTGCACTGGATTGGCGTTTATTTGATACTGCTGGAAAGCAGTTCATCATATGAGCTTTTTGAGGAAGGTGATAATCAACTGATTGATCTGTTCAGGAAACTGCTCTTGCACAAAATGACTGCCTTCTGGTAAGAATGTGGTTTCCAGATTAGGTACATATTCTTTCACCATTCCACTTTTAATGTAATGCTCTAATCCACCAAACTTAAGTGCGTAATCCTTCTCTCCCATTACAAGCAAACAGGGAACCTTGACTTTGATATCTTTAACTCCATATTCTTCTAGCCAAGCCCTGTCAAAATATCCACTCTTTGTCACAACATCATAAGTGCGAAATGAAATGAAAGAAATTTATATTGGATGAATTACATCTATGCAGTATCATTTAGAGTGTTTCAGCAAGGTTTCAGCAAGAGAAGCGAATCCAGCCCAAGGTTTAGAGTCAGTAGGGGTATAACGCGGGACTTGTTTATGCTGTAATTGATATTGAAGGTATCGTTATGTTAGGGGATGATTAATAATGAATGGGGTTGTTATATATGATTTACTTACTTCAAAAGGGTATTTTTCCTTTAAATGGTTCAACGCCTGCATCCACGGCGTAGGCCTTTGTCAGGCCATTATGGCACGATGTCGATCGTGGCATGCCTATATCAAGGGCACAACGTCGGCCTTAGGCTACTATGACCTGAGGTCGGCTATGGCATGCCTAAGTTAATGGCACAATTTCAGCCGTGGCATGCCCCTGTCAATGGTACGATGGCAGGCAAATTGGCACGAGGTCGGCCGACGTTATTTTTTCATGTTCTATTCCAGGTAAAATAGTATACAGTCCTCGCATAATTTAAAGCGGGTATTAAATAATATACCATCCAAACATTACCTTTCTTATGTGACAATTATTTCTATTAAATTGGCCAACTAAACACGGTATTATTTAATTTTGAATACTGTGCTAGGATTAATTATTGTAATGTTATTATATGTAAAAATTACTTAAACAAACCACATATTAGAATTTCACTTTAAGTGACTGACCTGTAAGGCACCTGCAATGCTGTTCGGAAACTTGACTTTTCATAAAGAGATGCGTAGTTTGCAAGATCTTCTTCTGTGAACCAGTCAGGCAGTGGAGCAGAAGGATCAACCAAATCCATTATTTCCTCATCATCTTTTGCAATTGGCAGTTCAGTTCCAGAGAACATGGTATATATGTTCTTAACTACTGTTTTTGTATCAAAACGCCCAAAGTCCTTTTCAGCTCGCCCTGGTTCCTGCAAAAGCGAAAAGATTAATTGTGTATTTGACACGACGAATCATTTTCTATAAAGAGAATTTTTTTTGGTGTTTGGTCGGTGACTGGAAAATACAACAACAACAAAAACTTAGTAAAATCCCACAATTGGGGTATGGGGAGGATAGTGTGTACGTAGACTTTACTCCTATCCCAGGATAGGGAGGTTGTTTCCGATAGATCATTGATTTAAGATGACGAGGATTATTAGTTTGGCCCGTGACCGGAAAATGTTTTCCCAAAAAACATATATTAAGGATTATTCATATTATTAGCAAATGTTGGTCGGTGAGTGAAAAATATTTTTTTGAAAAACATATTATAGACTCATATTATTAGCCGATCGAGGAGTAGTTCGATGAAAACTTTGAATTCCAAAAGTTGAATAATGTTTAAAGCCTAAGGAAAATAACTTTCGTTTATAAATGAAGAAAGTTATTTTCCCCACATTTGATGAAAATGACACCCCAAAAAAACATTTGTTTTTTTTTTTTTTTTGGGTAATACCAAATATATGAGGTTTAAAGACATAAAATTACCTGCCATCTCAACATATAGAAACCATTGGGAATGAGATCTCGAGGAAATGTTTCTGGACCGGTGAGAAGAAAAGGCACACCTAGTGTTACAACTGCTGAAACTCTATCAGGGTGTACAAGTGCAAAATGGTAAGCTACTCGACCTCCAAAATCCTTCCCCACAAGAAAAACCTACAAAAATATTGGCAGAATTATCTCAGTAAATTTATTGGACTAAAGACCTATAGTTAAGAAAATTAAAAAAAAAAATTAAGTGATTTTTTTTTATCTATCTAAGTACTCTTGATTGACAGGGTTATCAATATCTGAGAGGTAATGGACTATGAGTTTGATGGGTTCAATTGAACCTGTCGTTTTTGACGTTGTATATATGAATATACATTCGAAAAATCACCAATATCCGTAGGCCGATGAACTATAGATTTGATGAGTTTAATTATAGGCCGATGGACTATAGATTTGATGAGTTCAATTGAACTTATGAATTTCGATATGGTACGCAAATAAGCATGCAAAAAAATCACTAAAATGGTAATATATACCATAATCTCAAAAGAAAAGTAGGTTCAACATACAAATCTTAAAGATAGAATTCATCAATTTTATATTTTGGATTTACCTCTGACCATACTTGTGTCGCCGGGAGGTAACACATACCTAATGAAATAGTTAAGATGTGTGCAAGTTGGCTCAATCACCACGATTATTAAATATACCGTACTTTTGTCGTCATATAAACAACTTGTACATACTTTGATACTGGGTGGATGCAAGGTTGAGTTATCAAGTTAATATGAACCCAAAATTTTCGACGCAAATCATGAATGTACGTATAAAATCCGTTACAATTGCAATAAATAGTATATATAAACTCATAGCTTTTTAATATAATTGGTTTAATGCTACCAAGTTTAAAGATTCAACTAAAAAAAATTTAAATTCTGAATCTGCCTCTTCTTTGACACGACTTGGGGGTAACTAATGAAAACTTTGACTTCTCAAAATGCATTGACAGTGTGATGTAGGTAGTAAAAATGTGTAATCTACACAGGATTCTTCACCTGGTGGATGCCTAATGAATCAAGCATGTCCAGAAGATCATCGACAAGGTCCCTGAATGTCGTCTTCTCCGGTTCTGCTGGCAATTCAGACAAACCATAGCCTCTGAAGTCAGGGGCTATGGCTCGAAATCCTGCATCTGCTACTGCTATCATCTGATGCCTCCACGAGTACCATATCTCAGGGAATCCATGAAGAAACAATACTGCAGGGCCTGCATATATATATATATATATATATATATATATATATATAGCTACTTTAATTTCAGTATCAATTATTCACGTCACAGACAGTGGCGTAGCCAGAATTTTTACTAAAAGGATTCAAAATATAAAAAACCAAACACATAAAGTAGCTAAAGGGAATCTACTATATGTATGTAAAAAATAACTATGACCTTATAATATGAACCCCTTGCGCGTCTAACTTCGCCCTAACAGATAATTATATTTACATACACAAAAAAGAAAGAAGAGAAAAGAAGATCAGATATGGAGTAGGACCTGTTCCAATCTCTGCAATGTGAAGCTTGAGACCTTTTACATCCACATAATTGTGCTGAATCTTCTCCATTTTCGTAAGGTAGAAAGGTTAGATGGGAGAGCAACAAATTAAAGAGAATTAATGACAAGCCAATGTGTTATTTTAACTCATAAATGGAGGCTCACTACAATGTAAATCATGTGGTTCATTCAAATATTTAAAGAACTTAATAGGATTTTATTTTATTTGTTATCTGTGTCTGCAACTTTGATTTTAGGATATTTCCGCTTGTTATCTTAGACTTTTCCTACTGTCTACCTTGGTTGACTTTTCCACAGTTGAAGTGAGTTTTATTTGTTGTTTTCTTTGTTACTTAGTTTATTAGTCAACAAAAGTAAGCTTAGTTTTTCTTTTCATCTAATTTTTTTTTTTTTTTTGAGTTGGTGGATGCCTTTGAATAGTAAAATGCGGAACTATGAAATTAAGGACAGTATCAACTCCGTTCCTGTGGGAGGGGTGCTAAAATTATTAGAATTTTATGCAAGAATCTCAAGAGCTACTAGCCCCGTTACGGTTTGAGAGAAGTCAGTAGCTTTTGTTCAAACGGTATATTAATATTAAAAAACAGTAGTTATAAGTTATAAGATATATACATATACTTTCTTTGAAAAGAAATATGCAATCTTGCTAAACAAAAAAGATCTAAATAAATTTAGAACCCACCTATTAACGTCACATTTTTAAAATTCACAACCTATAAAATTAAAATTCTGACTCTACTTCTGGTTAGAATGCATGTTGGTTCTAGGGGCGGATCTATGTAGAGCAGAGAAGGTGGTACGCTACCCCACGCTCGGATAAAAATTTCAAGCATATAGTACCTTGAGGAAAATTGATAAAATATATTTAAGGCGTGGCACGCAAAGTAACTAAATAATTGAAGGTGCCATGGTCACGGACTCAATTTTTCAGCCATGACACCCAAGATAGAGACCAACTAATGGCCATTCAATTTTGTTTCTCCTCTTGGCGCTCCTTCCTTTTTCCATTTTTTCCAATTCTTCTCTTTTTCTTATTTTCTTCATTTTTGTATTTCTTCTCTTTGTACAACCCCATTTTTATTATACTTTTGAATTATTTATTTCTTTTTGTTTTCTTTTTCTATACCTCAAAATTTTTATTTGAATAGGATTTTAATCATATTTCTTTTTTATCATCTAATGTGAGTTTTCCCTTGATGTCAAATAAAGGACCAAACATCTTCGATTTGGTTATCGTGTATTTAATTATGCACTAAAAACGAAAAAATAATTTAAAATGGATCCGAACCGAATTATATATTCTAATTTAATTTCCTTAACTAGTGATAGATTTGCATTAAATATAATGACACTTGTAGCCATCAAATTCGGTATCCGCCTCTGATCGGTTCCATACGATCATGTGGAGTGACACAAGATTTGTCTCTTAGCTTAAGTTTGAATCGCGTTACTTGTCGAGTTATTGTTATTTTTTGTGGGGATACTATTGATTGTCATGACAAGTAACTCAAACAATATGCTAAAAAGAAAAAACATGTCAAGACAGTTTGTGTCACATCGTTCCCTACAACAAGAGGGTAGAATTCAGATTTTAGATTGGTCCACTTTAATACAACTCCTGAGAGGGTTGTGTATGTGGAGTGGTATATTTTTACATTATAAATGCAAATTTAACATGAACGTTGCAACTTAATATAGTATATTTTCTTAGAGTAGAAGACGAGTGGGGTTATTCTAATGTTCCATGAAAAAGAAATACTAGCTTTGACTCATGAAGGTGTAGAATATTCAAGCACTAAGCACGAGGGTTGAACAAAATGGAAATTTCCCTCCTCTCATTTCTCAGGTCCAGTTGTCCTTGTCACCGTAATTGTGGGCGTAGAGTCGGATTTTAGGATTTAAACTTTATGAATTTAATTTTTTGAAGTTTTTAATTTTAAACTTACTGATTCATATCTACTATTTGTTATAATTTTAGTATTATTTTTATATATAATTTATCCTTCACGTTAAAAATATTGAGTTCAGCTGAATTCAATATGCTTCTGTGTGAGAGTAGAGTGAATGGTTTTGGCAGGGGTAGCAGACAAGAGGGAGGGGTCTGTGGAGAGTGATATGTAGCACAACTTTTCAAATATGTCGAAAGGTCATGTATTTAGGCTTACTTAACTAGCATTTCATTTGTATATTATTTCCTCTTGATATTGTAGAGGACAAAGATTGGCTTCATTATAGTAATTAATTTTCCATCAGAGTGCACATTTTTTCCTTGGCGTACTAAGAAATCCATGGCTTGACCAGAAAATCATGATAAAACTGAGTTTGCATACTCAGTTTTTGAGTTTTTGCAAAAATTGTATTTGTTTGAATTGCTTTGCAAACTCAGTCTTTCAAATCTTCCAAAAAGTCTAAAAAACTATTATTATTATTATTATTATTATTATTATTATTATTATTATTATTATTATTATTATTATTATTATTATTATTATTATTATTATTATTGTTGTTGTTTATTATTTTTTTATTTGTATTTTTATTTTGAAAACTAGAGTTTTGTCACTGTATACGGGTAAAACCGAGCTCAATGAGCACCCCGATTTCCCCACGAGGCAAACAGAGCAGGGACGTGATAGTAAGAAATCAGAATCAGAGCCAGGATCCTCTCATATTAGGGCTTGAGAAAAATACCTGCCCTTGGAGCCATCGGGATCACGTTCTTCGAGTCCGACTCGAGTCCCAGACTTCGGAGAGCATTACCAAACCACGCACACGACTAATAAAGGGTTGTGATATCCGTGCCCAACCGGATATCACGGTGTGAATCTCGGCCCGTATCGGCAGAAAATCAGTGACTAGTGAAAAGAAATTTTTTTACCTTTCTTAGAATTGTACTTAGGATAAAACTAAAGGGGAAGCTAATTATTCATTAGACACTCTGTAACACGCATACCAAAGCAATATACTTCTGCTCTCTCTGTTTCTAAAAGTTATTCAAAGTTCTTGTTTTGGTTCATAAGTTCTTCATAAGAGCTAGCTCGGAACCGAAGGCAGGTTAGGTTCCTTGTTAAGCCTTTAACCGAGCTCGGACTCACTATCATAATCGGTTTGGTTATTTACTTTATCTTTTATTTGCTTATCTAATGTTATTAATCACTCGAATTGTATTAGTCCCCATATCCTTAAAACCGCGTATAAATTCAATTGTTATCCATTTTTAAGAGTAAACAGTTTGGAGCCTAAAGATTATAGTGGTAATCCTTAAGGACTCCAACAAACAGACCAAACAAGAAAGAACTCAGCACGTCATTAACATGATCTTTGGTGGAGTCGACGTCCCCCAGGGACCAATGCTAAAGGGCTCTAAGGTGTCCATCACAAGGGAAAAACGAACCCGAGATTATATACCAGAGGGGACCATCTCTTTCAACGATGAGGACGCTGAAGGCATCATGAAGCCGCACACTGATGCATTGGTAATATCTATACTCATTTATAAATCTCGAGTTAAGAGTGTGTTAATTGATCCGAGTAGCTCGGCCAATATCATTAGATTGAGGGTCGTAGAGCAGCTGGGTCTACAAGACCAAATAGTGCCTGTAGTCCGTGTTTTAAACATATTCAACATGGCATGCGAGACTACTAAAGGGGAGGTAACCTTGCCGATGAACATCGCCGGGTCCATTAAGGAAACGAAGTTCTATGTGATTAAAGGGGATATGAGATATAATGCTCTATTCGGAAGGCCATGGATTCACAACATGAGGGCGATACCCTCAACACTACACCAGGCATTGAAGTTCCCCACACCGGGAGGGACCAAGACTGTTTATGGAGAATAGCCAGCCGCAAAATAAATGTTCGCGGTCGATGAGGTGATCCTGATGTCCGCACTCTCAACATCAAAGAACTTGGAGCTGGTTAGGAAAGAAGAAGCTAAATAGCAATCACCGACATCGGCCCCGACCGAATTGGAGAAGCAAGAATAAGGCAAGGATAATGATTACAGAGTTCCTAGGTTGTTCATCACCCCTGACGATTCTGACGCCACCAAATCAACGGTCGAGGAGCTGGAGCAAGTCATATTGACTGAACACTTGCCCGATTGGAAGGTATACCTGGCACGGGACTAACTCCCAAGCTCAGGATAAACTCATTAAATTCCTTATAGCTAACATAGATTGTTTCGATTGGTCCCATCTTGAGATGACAGGGATCCCGTCAGAAATAACCACTCATAGGCTAAGCTTGGATCCAAAGTTCCACCTGGTTAAGCAGAAGAGGAGGCCTCAGTTAGAAGTCAAGCATACATTCATCAAAGATGAGGTATCCAAACTCCTTAAATAGGTACCATTTGGGAAGTTAAGTACCTAGGTTGGTTGGCTAATGTAGTGGTAGTGCCTAAAAAGGAAATAAGTTGACAATGTGCGTAGATTACAAAGACTTGAACAAAGCGTGCCCCAAGGGCTCCTTTCCTTTGCCTAATATCGATCGCACGATCGATACAACAGCCGAGCACGAGATACTTAGCTTTCTCGATGCCTATTCCGGGTACAACCAAATTCGGATGGACCCGGGTGATCAAGAAAAAACTTCCTTTATCACTAAATTTGGCACCTATTGTTATAACGTAATGTCGTTCGGACTAAAAAACGTCGGTGCCATTTATCAACACCTAGTAAATCGGATGTTCGAAGAACAAATAGGAAAATCAATAAAAGTTTATATTGACGACATGTTAGTTAAAATATTTGCAGGAAACCTTCGACATACTGAAGAATTACAATATGAAGCTAAACCCAGAGATATGTGCATTCGGGGTCGGATCTGGGAAGTTCCTTGGATTCATGGTGTCCAACCGAGGGATTGAGATCAATCCCGATAAAATTAAAGCTATAGAAGACATCACCGTGGTGTACAGTGTCAAGGCCGTCCAGAGGCTAACCGGGCGTATAGCCTCCCCGGGCCGGTTCATATCGAGGTCTTCCGATAAGAGCCACCGTTTTTTCTCGTTATTGAAGAAGAAGAATAACTTTTCTTGGACCCCGGAATGCCAGCAAGCCTTGAAAGAACTCAAACGGTACCTTTCGAGTCCACCTTGCTCCATACTCCGAAGGGGGACGAGCAACTGTACCTGTACCTAGTGATACCCGAGGTAGCGTTAAGTGGAGTCTTAGTTCGGGAAAAGGAAGGTACGCAATTTCCTATCTATTATGTTAGTAGAACTCTAGGCGAGGCCGAAACAAGGTACCCTCACCTAGAAAAATTGGCACTCACTTTGCTAAGTGCCTCCAAAAAGTTAAGCCGTATTTTCAATGCCACCTCATATGCGTCATAAGTTCTTACCCACTAAGGAACATGATACATAAGCCCGAGCTCTCAGGCCAATTGGCCAAATGGGTCGTAGAAATTAGCGGGTACGGTATCCAATATCGACCCCAAACCTCCATCAAATCATAAATTTTAGCAAACTTCATGGCCGACTTTACGAGGGCCTTAATACTCGAAGTCAAAAAATTATTGCTAACTCGGGGACTTCCTCAGGAATCTAGACCCTCTTTGTGGACGGTGCCTTGAACGTAGAGGGGTCCGGACTTGGCATCGTGTTGAAGCTGCCTACGGGTAACGTAGTTAGGCAATCTATTAAAACTGTGAAATTGACTAACAATGAGGCTAAGTATGAGGCTATGATTGCATATCTCGAATTGGCTAAAAGCCTGGGGGTGAAAGTGGTCGAAGCTAAGTGTGACTCCCTCCTTGTAGTAAATCAAGGCAATAGGACGTTCGAAGTAAAAGAGGAACGAATGCGAAGGTATTTAGACAAATTACAGGTAACACTACATCGATTCAAGGAATGGACCCTACAGCACGTACCCTGGGATCATAATAGTGAAGTCGATACTTTGGCTAACTTGGGGTCATCAGTTGATGACGACGAATTCAGCTTAGTTATGGTTGTACAGCTCATGAAATCGGTAGTGGAAGAAGGCAATGCCAAAATAAACTCAACAAATTTAACTTGGGATTGGAGAAACAAGTATATAGACTACTCAAAGAATAGGAAGTTGCCTTGGGATCCTAAAGAATCGAGAGCTCTAGCACGAAGGCGGCCAGGTTCAGCCTGTCCGCAGGTACTCTTTTCAACAGAACGTTCAACGGCCCGCTCACCATATGCTTGGGGCCGTGAGACATCGAATATATTTTGAGGGAAGTTCATGATGCGGAAACAATTCGGGGGCAGAATCTTTGGTTTGTAGGATAAACAGAGCCGGTTATTACTGGATCGACATGGAGAAAGACACAAGGAACTTCGTACGAAGATGCGACTACTGTTAGAGGCCTGCACTGATGATCCATCATCCCGGAGAGCTACTGCATTCGGTCTTGTCACCTTGGTCATTTATGAAGTGGGGAATGGACATTGTCGGTCCCCTACCATGGGCACCCGGTAAGACTCAATTCATACTATTTATGACCGATTATTTTTCCAAGTGGGTCAAAGCTTAAGCGTTCGAGAAGGTCCGGGAGAAAGAAGTCGTCGACATCATTTAGGACCACATAATATGCTGGTTTGGTATATCGGCCGAAATACTGTGATATAACAGGAAGCAGTTCATCGGCAACAAGGTAAACAAATTTTTTGAAGACCACAAGATCAAAAAGATCTTGTCATCACCCTATCACCCTAGTGGGAACGGACAGGCAGAATCAACAAACAAGACCATACTACAAAACCTAAAGAAAAGGTTGACTGATGCCAAAGGGAAATTGAAGGAACTTCTGCCCGAAGTATTGTGGGCATACCGTACAACCTCTAAATCTAGTACCGGGGCCACTCCGTTTTCATTGGTATACGAAGCCGAAGCACTAATACCAATTGAAGTAGGAGAATCGAGCCTCAGGTTCTGATATGCGGCCGACGAATCAAACGGTGAGGCTATGAGCATGAGCCTGGAACTATTGGATGAAAGGTGTAAGGCCGCCCTATTTCGATTAGTCGCCCAGAAGCAGCGGATAGAAAGGTATTACAACCGAAGAGCCAACCACCGACACTTCAATATCGGGGACTTGGTGTTAAGAAAAGTAACACTGCACACACGGTACCCAAATGAAGGGAAGCTGGGGCTAAATTGGGAAGGACTATATCGATTCATCGAGATCACCGATAAAGGTTCTTACAAACTCAAAGCAGGAAACGGTGCACAGCTAAACAACTGGAACATGACGCACTTAAAGCGGTACTACTGCTAAGGTACGATCTCATTCACCTTTTTATAATATAATGAATCGGACTAACATTTGTAGGAAACAACCAAAGGAGAATGTGACTATTAGGTCTAAAAGCACGCGTTGCACTCTTTTTCCCTTGAACTAGTTTTGTCCCAAGTGGGTTTTCCGGCAAGGTTTTTAATGAGGCAACAGTAAATCGTGCCAACTTAGAATCGAAGACCGATTTTAAATCGGAGTCAATGATCTCATCAACAGTATCCTAGCCCTCTCAAGATCGACCTCGAATACTGGGGGCCATCACCCTCGGGTCGAGCTTCTTAGCAAGGAAAGAAGGAAACTTTGTGCTTGAACAGCCCAAGCTTGGTGGTTAGAATTTGTTGTAACGGCCAAACAGTCAAGTGAACCGTGCCCACGTAGGCCACCTTAGCCATAATATAAGCTTTTACACACTTTCAATCTTGTACTTTACATACAGAGATGAAAGAAAATTTCTACCTTGCTATTACAAATTTTTGCCTCTTATAGCATCGAGCCTAAGGGCTATTGCTACCCGGGGACTATCAAGCCCAAGGTCTACTCCTATCCTAGCCCAAGGGCTACCCCACTCGGGGACTTTCATCCGAAATAAGTTCAAGTAACTCGGGTTATCCAAACCCAGAAGTGCAAAACCTATTAGGTAGTGTCTAAACTCGAAAGGCTACGGCCGCCCTAAAAAGACGACTCGAAGACATCCGAAGCCCGTAATCAAAATGTAAGGCCCTCAACAAAATTCTAAACCTGCTAAAAGGTTACCCTAGGCAAAGGCATCATCTAATAATACTTAAGCATCTTGGGAAAATTTCGGTCATTCCGAGTTTTCAAAAGTTTCGAGCAAAAGATGCATCGAGGTCAGGTTCTGTTCGGACCTCCGAAAAATAAATGACTTATTGCATTAGAAATATTTGCAATTACGAAAATATGCTAAAATAGTAGAGACTTGAAATTTCCAAAAGGAAAATTTTTATATATTCCGGAATATCTTTACAAAGGCCCAACAAAAATGGCCTCGAAATGACAAAAAATATGTACAGAACACAAAAACTAAAAAATCCTATGACATTCACGCCTGGTCTTCATTGGAGCCCGATTTATCACCAGGACCATCGGGGACTTCGGATTTTTGGAGCCCTCGAAGCCCTCGGAGCCTTACTCACCTTCGGATTCAGCTAGCTGCTTCGCGTCGACCTCAAGTATTTTTGCCTCCTCGATCTCGGCAGATAGGTCGAAGCCTCGGGCATGGATCTCTTCGAGGCTCTCCCTTCGAGATAGCCACCTCACGTACTTAGAAGTGGTCTTCAGGCAGACCTCGGCACCTTCGACATCGGCTTTGTATTGAGCCACTATCTCGTCAACATCGTCCGAGGTTATCTCCAACTTGGACCTCATTACTTCAAGCTCTTTACTAAGGGCGTCCCGTTCGGCGATGGCCGAGCACAGTTGTGTTTGGAGATCATCATTTAGCTGAGCCCATTTATAAGCTTTCTCCTTCGTCACCCGAAGTTGAACCTCTACCAAAGACAACTTCACCTAGGTGGTTTCCTTCTCCAAGGCCAGTAGATCCATCTTGCTTTTCCACCTGTCAGCCATCACTTGGATTTAGTCCATCTCTTTTCGGAGTTAGTCGATCTGGTCAATCTTTTACTGGACCTGCGAGGTACTATCATTATCCACTATGACCGATTCCTTGATTCTAACTTCAAAAACCTTTACCTTTTCAACCAAGTCGGCGTGCTCTTGCCTTAGGACCGATGTCTTTTTCTGAGCCCTATCCAGCTCGGCCTGAAGGTTCTTAATGACCCCTTCTTGTTGCTCGCTGAGAAGCTTGTACATATCTCTTTTCTGGGCAAACTCCCTCCTTGACCTTAAGCTCGAGCTGATTGACCTCAACCTGGTACCAAAGGAAGCTCTCGTGATGAAGTACCGAGGCCTGCAAAAAGATGAAAAACGTGAGAAATATCAAAACCTAAGTAAATTTTGAAGGAGCGTAATGATGCCTTTCCCGGTTCAGCGCCTACTGCACCTTATTAAAAAGGCACGACACGTTTACCTCATTCATTTTTGCCTGTTCCTCCTCGGTCACCAGACATCGGAGGTAGCTATCTATCCCCACAGGAGCAGACAAAACCCGAGCATCCTTCGAGACAGTTAGAATAATCGATCTCTTGCGACCGGGGTTCATACTCGGAGCAGGGAACTGGTTGATCAATTTCAGGATCAAACTCGGCCCGCTAGCTTCCGAGGATGTGTCCTTCTTTGGAACTTCCAGGTCACCCAGCATAGAGAAATCTTCCAAAGCAGACGAGTCCACACCATCGAAAAAGAAGTGAGGGGATCCTCCGCGCGGTGGACTCCTTCATTGGACATCTCCTTTCTTGCTTGAGCCACCTCGAGCATGGACTTGGTGTAGGAGGGTATCCCCAAAATCTCTATTATACCGAGCGCTTCCTTCGGAGCGAAGCCGGAGTCCTGGGGAGTCTCACCCCGGGTCTCCACATCAATCTCTTGAGTTTGAGGGGGTCGACCTCACAAGTCTCCCCCTCAGATGCCTCCTGCTCCCCGGGAAAGGTCGCTTGTGGGTAACAAAAATTAGCTCATCCTCCGGGTCGTCCCTGAGCCGGAGGAGAGAGTCAGAGTCAGGCACCCGGGAGCTAGAGTTCTTCCTGGGCTTGCAGGCCACCCTCTTCTTTGGTTTCTTCACCTCAGAGCCTGGGGAGCCCGAAGATTTTCTCTTCCTTTTCTTTTTTTTTCTCCACGGCAGCCCCGGGCTTCCCCACAACGGAGGGATTAACGGACAAGGACATGTCCTCATCCCCTTTCAAAGGCCTAAGTTCGGTGGTCTTAGGCAAACCTACAACAACAGAGGGAAAGGAAAGTCAGTATGATGAAATATAGAAACATGGTATTAATTATTCAGCAAGAAGCCTTACGTTAGAACGGGCCTCTCATCAGCCCTTCGAGAGCCCGTGCCATGCGCGCACGGAGTACGTCTTCTGAGTACAGATGCCCTTAATCTATTCCTTTAGCCGGGGGCCGCATTCGGAACCCAGGCGACAACTGCACAACCACAAGCATGAATGAGAAGAAAGAAATTAAAGGAAAATAAAATCTTTGACGCTTAAAGAGAGATCTCACTTACGAGATGCGTTCCACTTCTCAGGGAATGACATGTGCTGGGGGGAATCAAGTCTTTGGTATTCACTCGAACGAAGCGTCCCCGCCAGCCCCGATCTCGGTCTTCATATATACTCAAAGACGGGGCCTTGATCACCCGCCGAGTAAGCTTGATTAGCCCCCCTTGAAAAATTCAGGGACTGTATAATCAAAGCAGATGGTCGATCGCGAATCAAGACTCGGTCTTGTTCATGAAGTAGCGAAGGAGGATCACAATCCTCCATAACGATAGATGAATTCTCCCGAGACACACCTCGTACCTCTTATAAACGTCCAGAACAATCGGGTCCACCGGGCCCAGTGTGAAGGGGTAAGTGTAAACACTTAAGTACCCATCCACATGGATAGTAATGGCGTCCTCGGGACTACTACATCCTTGCCTTTCTAATTGCAGTCCTTTCAGATCATGGGAAGAACGTATTCGGTCACGGGGCATATGTACCTTGATGATCCTTCACCCCGGTCCTATTTGCGTAAGGGTTTCTCGACCTTAAAGTCGTCTGCAATTGAGCAGCCCCGGGGAATAAACACTTTTAAGGGAGGCTCGGGGGCTGGTTCATTGGAAGCCACCTCGGGGGAAGCCGTTTCGAGGGCAACTACTTCAGGAGCAACCGCATCAGTACCGGCGGCCGGTTCGGAAGATGAAGAGGCAACTTGTTGAGGAACATATTTGGATGTTTTGGCCATTGTTAACTGGGAGAGGTTTAAAAATGTGAAGAAAGAATGCGAAGTTTTGAAAGAACGAGTTTTGAAGATGAAGAACAAAGAATGAAGATTTGAAGAAAATCTGGGTAAGAACCTGGAAATCACTATGAAAATTGAAGAATAAGGATAAAGAATTGAAGGTCTTTAAGAAGTTTGATGATAGCCGGAAAGCTCGAAGGTAATAGCTTGTTCAAAAAGTAAGAAAAGAACAAAGGAAAGAAGCTTTTATTGGGAAACAGGCGACGCTTTACATTCGGGGCAACCAGCCGATGAGTGACACGTGTCCGAAGTCAGAACGACGTGACTGATGGGACATTTCGGCTCCTTCTTTGTAACGTATGAAGGAAGGAACCGAAGAACATCTGTCGCTTCCCGATCGTTTCGACAAGCCTACTCTTAGAGAAACGAGGGGACTATCTGCATACGGGTAAAACCGAGCTCAATGAGCACCCCGATTTCCCGTGCGAGGCAAACAGAGCAGGGACGTGACTGTAAGGAATCGGAATTAGAGCCAGGAGACTCTTTGTCAGGGCTCGAGCAAAACACCTGCCCTCGAAGCCATCGAGTCCTTCAAGTTCCATTCGAGTCCCAAGACTTCGGAGAGCATTACCCAATCATATATCACGGCATGAATCTCGACCCGTATCGGCATAAAATCAGTGACTATCAAAAAGGAAGATTTTTACCTTTCTTAAAATTGTACCTAGGGTAAAACTCCTCTACTATATAAAAGTGAAGCTAATTATTCATTAGACACTCTATAACATGCATACCAAGGCAATATACTTCTGCTCTCTCTGTTTCTAAAAGTTATTCAAAGTTCTTGTTTTAGTTCATAAGTTCTTCATAAGAACTAGCTCGGAACCGAAGGCAGGTTTTTTGTTAAGCCTTTAACCGAGCTCGGACTCACTATCATCATCGGTTTGGCTATTTACTATCTTTTATTTGCTTATCTAATGTCATTAATCACTTTTGAATTAGTCCACATATCCTTAAAACTGCGTATAAATTTAATTGTTATCCATTTTTAAGGGTAAACAGTCACGATTTATGACAACGCAAGTTCTGGCCATCAACTTTAAATCTTTAGATTTGTGGTCAAATTCTAACTATTTGTCAAAATTTGGCAACAAATCCTAGGGATCCAAAATTTTTCCCATCAAATTGAATCTTGGCCATTCGCCAAGATTTTGCTATCTAATGGTGGGATCGAATCAATTTTTTAAAAATCTTTTTAAAACTGGGTCAAAAATTATACAGTGACACTGAAATATCATTTCGTATAAACCCCTCAAACATGTATGTACTTTCTTTATCCATTGGATGTTTGAGTTTTTCTAGATAATCAAGATATTATTGAAGGTCAACTGACGTATGATTCGAAATTCGGTAGATAATTGATTCGTTCTTCTACCCTTATCTATTTAAATATTACTTATATATTTTTATCTACACATGATTTCAAATCATGATGTACGATTAATTAACCCACATGTGCTACGCTCGTACTACTGGACTAGAGTTTATGGAGCATTCAATGTTTGAGTTTTTTTAGTACTTTTGAATACACAACAAGTGAAGCTTGAATGGAGATCTTTCAAAGTTATAGGAAATAAGATTTTCACATATATACAAATAAAAATTAATTATATATATATAATATAATTTTTTGACAAAAGAATGTAAACTCCCTTCCATCCCACTAGCTCAGCAATGGCTCCTCTCATTCACGAGTCACGACCAAGTTTTTGTTTGTATTGTACTTCGTTAGAATCTAGATGAAGAATTGAAAAAACAAAGACTCTCTATGTGGTAATAATATTGGAAATGCTCCAACTAGGTCTACATAATTAATTGATAGCCGAAAAATGTCTTATCTTGTCCCTGTTTATTCCTGTTGCGAAATATTGTGGATTAACTAGTACACAATCACATTCAAAACAAATAGAGAAGAAAAATCAACACAAGGATTTAATGAGGTTTGGTTAAGTCTAATCCTCGGGGTAGAAGCAGATGGACTTTTTCACTATGAATGAAAATAAAAGCACAATACAATCTTTAGAATCCTCACCTACAACCCCTATAAATAGATCCCAAATAGTCTCAAACTTATAAAAGAAAGGTTTCTCAATTTGACAATGACATAATTCAAGCCACAAATAGTAAATCTTCCCCTTGGCTTGAATTCTCTTCATCAACAGGAACAACGTCTCTCTACCTTGCCCTCAGCCCTTGCAAGGGCTCTATCCATTGCCGCACATATCAACCAAATCTAGGCAACACCTAAACTTATTAAGAGACTCAATCCCTTTGGCCATAGCACTAATCCGTCGATTTGGTTCTATGCTCTGAATAGCTTCTTGATAGCTATATCACTCAAACGCATCAATGGTCTTTGCAACTGCCAAAGCAAATCCCACAGGATTTGTGTATCCAAGAAGATTTCCATCAACTATGTTTGCAAACTTTTGCGGTCAGTTGATCACTCTCTTCTCTCTACCTGTTGCAATACTATATGGTTGTGTTGCGCAGGTGCATCAACATTATCATCTTGATCAATATTTTGCACCTCATCCATTGGGCTGAGCTAGTGGGGATTCAATTTTTAGCTTTATGCGGTCACTAATACCATGATCTATTTCTGCTATTGCCTTCTCCCTTTGACTGTGCAATGAGGCAGATTCATTGAATGTTACATCCCTACTGAAATTAGCTCTGGACTCTTTTGATCTGTGCAACAACCTATAACCTTTCACTCCAGTTGCATACCCTAAAAGTATGCACTTCTTCGCCCTCGGCTCAAGTTTTCCATCCCTTACATGAGCATAAGCAGGACAACTAAATATCCTTAAATTTGTAGGCGAACCGGACCATACCTCAAAAGGAGTTTTGAACTCAATAGTTGTGGATGGAGATCTGCCGACCAAATAACAAGTTGTATTGATTGCCTCAGCCCAAAAATCCTTGCTAACACATAAGTGTGAAAGCATGCTTCGTACCCTATCACAAAGCGTTTTGTCCATACATTCCGCAATACCATTTTGTTGTGGTGTTCCGACACAAGTGTGGTGTCTCACTATGCCCTCTCTGTTGTAGAAATTATCGAACTCAGAATTAAAAAATTCTAACCCATTGTCAGTTCGAAGACGCTTAACTTTTCTTTCCGTCTACCTCTCAACCATCGTCTTCCATTTAACAAATGTCGAAAATGCCTCATCTTTTGTTTTCAGAAAATACGGCTACACCATCCTTGAGTAATCATTAATCAAAGTCATAAAATACCTGGCACCACTCTTGGAAGGAACTCTACTTGGACTCCACAAGTATGAATGTACATAATCTATATTGTCTTTGGTCCTGTGCTCGGCCTTCTTGCTGAATTTTTACCCTTGTATGTTTACCAAACACACAATGCTCACAGAAATTCAAAATTTGATTTTGTACCGATTCAGAAAATTATGTTTACTCAACAAAGACAATCCCTTCTCACTCATATGACCAAGTCGCAAGTGCCACAACTAAGACCGGTTCTAATCACTTTTCCCAGAAGCTACAACAGCTTCCCCTTCAACTATACTGGCCTGAAGATGATACAATTTAGAATGCAATTTACCTTTCATGAGTACCATAAAGCCATTACACACTTTAAGTATTCTATTCTCATAGTGAAACTTATACCTTGATTATCTAATTTCGAAAGAGATATCAAATTTCTCTTTATCAGTGGAACATGCCAACACTCAATGTTTCTGATTATTCCATCGAACATTCTCAATCTGATGTTACCAATCCCCTGTACTGGTAATGGAATATCATCTCCAATGCAGACAGTCCCACTCATTTGCTTATAAGTTGCAAACCAATTCTTGTGTGGACACATGTGGAAAGTAGCACCAGAATCAAGAACCTAAGAATTCAGCCCATGACTAGAATTCACAGCACAGACTTCCCTTACATAGTCACTATCATCAGAATTATTGCCAGTGTCAACAATATTTGCCGAATTATCTATTTCTGCTTCCTTCTTTTCTCCTTCAGCTTAGGACAATCTCTCTTGTAGTGACCTTGCTCCCCGCACTCATAACAATTTTACTTCCTTGCTCTAGACTTTGATCTGGCAGTTTGACTTTTTTCTATTAAAGTCATTTTGTTGGGTTCTTCCTCTACTCACAAGACCCTTACCCTCAATTTTGCTGTCCGGAAAGCTCTTTTTCAACATTTTAGATTTTAGTGCATTACTAACATCTTCCAGTGAAATACTATCTATCCATATAGCAGCATATCGGCAAAAGTATCATAAGACGGTGGAAAAGAATATAACACTATCAAGGCCTGATCCTTACTCTCAATTTTGATATTCATGTTCTTCAGGTCCATTATTTGAATTAAACTCATCAATGTGAGTTTTAACAGGTGTACCTTCGTTCATACGGAGATTATACAATCTCTTTTTCAGGTAGAGGCGGTTTGTCAGCGATTTCTTAGAATACAGATCTTCCAGCTTCTTCCATGCCATTGATACAGAAGCTTCTTTAGCAATTTCCCGAAGAACGCTATCTGTAACGCTCATGAAGATCGCACTCAAAGTCCTCTCCTTCAGGTATGCCTTCTCTGTCTCTTTCATCTCTTCAGGAAAATCCTCATCAATTGCCTTCCATAACTCTTTTAACACCAGGGATGATTTCATCCTAATCTTCCATAGATTGAAACTAGAACCCTTGTCAAATTTCTCTACTTCGCACTTTGTTGAAGATGATGAAGACATCTTAACTCTAGATTATATGTAGAAATATGAGCTTTGCTCTGATACTAATTGTTGCGAAAGATAGTGGGTTAACTAGTACACAGTCACACACAAAGCAAATACAGAAGAAAAATCAATACAAGGATTTAACGAGGTTCGACTAAGTCTAATCCTCAGAGCCGAAGCAAAGAGAGTTTTCCACAATCAATGAGAAGAAAAGCACAATACAATCTTTTTAGAATCCCCACCTACAACCCATATATATAAATTTCAAATAGTCTCAAACCTATAAGAAAATGATATCCCAATTTGACAAGGGCATAATTCAAGCCACATATAACAGTTCCACTGGCATACTTTAGTATTGCCTGTTAACCATCTGATTTTGATAGCAATTAAAAGATCAACAACAAGAATATTTAAGGGGGAAAACAAGGAGTATTAACAGGGAATAAGAGAAAGCTCGAACTACAACTGCTATAAACTTTTTCTTGAGTTCTCATTTAAATGAATGGTCACATTTGAATGCAAGTACCAATTGAAACTAGTAATGTTTTTATATTTCCACATCAACCAACTTATTATTAATTTAGTTGTTAAAATGGCGTAGCACTGTGCGAAAAACTAAATACTCCATTAAAGAGCAACCCGGGCTTGGCTCGAGCTTGATTATACTTTATTAAAGGGGAATTTTATACAAATGTTCCAAAAAAGTTTCTAACTTACTAACATCTGCCATTAATAATAGACTTATCAAAAATAGCCAAACATATATAGAAATTGAAAACCTAAAGAAATAAGGTTCTTTCTATCCATAATCACACACAAAAATATCCTTCCATAATTTTTAAGCATGCTTAGCAACATTAAATGCAAGACGGAAAGGAATTTTATTGATGAAGTAACAAATAAGGTGATAAATACAAAAAATATATATATACAAGATTCCAAAAATCTAAGTAGAAAAGACCTTTTCTCAATGGGTATGGTTGAGATTCATTGAAAACATATAGATGAGTCAATATACACGAGGAAGATTGGAGGTGATTTGAACTGAATTGATATCCAAATTCGTAGTTAAAATTGAGTTCAGAAAACTTTTCTGCGACACATGCATCAAACATGTATCACGCATGTATCTCACACGCAGGTATACATGCACATTTGATAGTAATATGATACATATCTGATATACAGTGTGATACACATATCATTTTTTTATGTTCATCTTCTACTTCGAATTTTCAATTCAAAACTCCACCAAATCATCTCAAACTGAGAGTCAAGCTCCTTAAGATGTACCCAGTCTATTCTAATAACACCCACTCAAAAGAAACTAAAATTTTGACTTTTTTTTTGTCTATAAATAATTAATAGATTAATATTAATAATATTTTATGAATTTTTAGAATAAACTACTTATAAATAGACATAATTGATATTTTTTTTTAATAAAGCTCGGTTGGGTTCGGCTCAATATTATAACAAGCTCGGTATTATAGTAAGTTCGGTTGGATTGGCTTGGCGTCTAGGCCTAACTGTAACATAGTAAAATGACAGCAGATAAATCTGATAATAATCTTACTTTTCCGCAATGCAAAAGTACAAACTAAACTAACAACCTATAACATGTTAAATTACATTGACATATAGCTCTTAAAACTTTATCCTACTATTTGAATTTAGTTATGTTATATTCTATATCAAGTATAGTTTTTGTACACAGTTCTTAAAAAAATGTTCTATTTTACCATATTGCTAAAATATGGAGTAAAATTAAGTATAGTGATTATTTGTTGCGGCCAAACGGATATATAAGTATACGCAATTGTCAAGTAATAAAGTAATGAGATAGAATATCGAATCTACATGGATTTATGATTTAACCATTAACTAGATTAAATAATTCTAATTATCTAAATATGAATTAAACCTAAAAATGTTTGACTCTAATTAACTACAATAAAAAAAACGAGAGGAAGAGGAGATTCTTATGTTATCAATGTGATAAAAACGATCTATGGTTATGGGCTATCTAACAATCCTACCATATTTTTTTAATTGATTCAACTTCTTAATCTATCTAATTTACTAGTTGACCAAACGGCTTATATGAATAGCATGTTCTATTAATACTATCTCCATAATATATCAACCATACATTCATATGGTTTGAATCTATCATGAATGAATAAGGAACATGGCATTCAAGTAAGAAAGACTGTTAGGTATATTCCTATTCTAACCGCGAAACTATTCCACAAGTCACGGATTCAGAAGCAAACTCTACTCAATCTTATTTGCAATCTAGAATTCTCTCTCATGAGTTCAACCCTAGATTCGTAGATAGTATGCGATTGGTGATTAAGCAATTAAATAATTCAGCGCATGATTGATTAAAAAAAAATTAATATCATAGATTTAGAAATCAAAATCAGTATTCAAACAACAATAGTCATGAAAGAACCAAAAATCTAGAACGTGAAATTTAGCTCTACGTAAATATAATAGCCAAACGACCAATCATCCAAAGAAATATAAAAACCACCAAATTTGACGGGAAAAAAAGATGAACTTGAAGCTCCTCTGCAGTTCCTTGCTCTCCGTTTGTCAAAAGTTGTGTATAAATCCTGTTTAGGATGTACTTATAAGTGTAGGAAATGTTTTCTTTCAATCCCAAGTCAGCTTTAAAAAGCTGGAAAAAAAGCTGAAATCCGTGTATGGGGACCGTGCGTCGCGAGGCATGCCCCCTGGACGGGCTCCCAATTCCTTTTTTTCTTCTTTTTCTCCCGCTCGTCCTTGTTGCCCTCCAGTTACTGTTTTGTTTCGCTGCCAACTCCTTTAGCTCGTGCACCTCTCCCGCAAGTACGAGCTTTGAACGAGCAAAGTGGGTCACCCTTTTTTTTGCTTCGGTCAAACACTTTTTCTAGCTGGTCGAACTTTCTAAAAAAAAGCGATGGAAGAATTTTTTTTTTTATCTAAGCTTCTTCCCTGTGCATTAGCTTCCCCATCGTAAATGGTTCAGTCACGTCCGGTGCCACGAAATGATTGAGAATTACGACGGGATCGAAATGAATTTTGTTCTTTGTATAGCCATCTTCATTTTTCTTTTCTTCGTCTTTCATGTCTCGTTTCATGCTAAATCACCTTCTTTTCATCAACTTTCATCCAAATATGTTCCTACACGTACATAAGAAATGCGAAATTAGCATAAATTCATCCAACAGTCATGCAATCTTCATGAAATCGCACAAAACACGGGACATAAGAACACCCAAAAACATGAACTTTTTATCAATTATCACTATTTAGGTTAAGCGTGACTTGGTAGTTTAAAAAGAAAAAAAAACAAGTAATATGCACCACCTGTGCACTAATAGTGGGCTGATTTATGCAAATATTCCTCTTTTAGGTCACTGTTTACATCTTGTCTATATTTTAAGAAGTTGTATATAAATATATCTCTTGAAAAATAATATTTTTCGGATAACATTAGACTCGGGATAATGTTTGCTTAGTTAATTTTTTGGTTTACTCACAGAATATTATATCGTAGTTTAACGTTTGCAATAACTTACAAAATTTTAGACCATAATTTATGGTTTTCTTAAAAGATTTTCAATTTACCGAAAAAGAAGTTTTGAACCGTTATCTAAGAGGTCCATTAACTGCAAAAGAAATAAAAGAAATTATTTATAAAAAAGGACACAGTCGGCAAAAATGTCACCTAATAGAGTTACATACATACTATCATATTATATATCTTAAGTCTTAAATCAGTTTTTGAACAAACAAATTTCCCAATAGCTAGTCCTGATCAGCTAAGACGGGTCGAAATGATTATAATATGCAAAAATAGCTAAATATGGCTACATTTTAGGCGGTGTTTTAGCAACATCGCTGGCTAATGGCTATGGAACCCAAGAATTTGTCACATTTCTCCATTTTTCCTCTTTTCTTCTTCCACCATTCTGGGTTTCTGCCATCTCAACAGTTGAATCAAGAACATGTGATTTATCTTCTTCTATGCCATAAACAGGTACCTTTTTTTTAAATCTATACATGCAAAGTTACATACTTTTTGTCTGTTTTGTGTTCACCATTACTCAGAATAATTGAATCAAGAACATGAATTTCTCTTATTATATGCCAATTAAAGGTGGTACCCTATTTTGTGTTTTTGTATCTGCATGCAATTTGCAAATTAATGGTGTATACTTTATGTTCGTTTGAGGTTTGTTTTTATTCTTTTTGTCTTATGTAATGATATGATATGGTTGGATGTAAAAAAGAACTAATCTTTCTTTCACCTTTTAGAAAGAAAAAGAGAACTTTTCCCATTCTTGTGCACCAGTAGTTAAGGTCATTAAACAAAAAGTCCCCTTTAATTGCGGTGTTAATCTCCAATTTGTGTGCAAAAAACCGACATTTAGCCTTTTTCCTTATTGGGGTTACAGAAATTTGGTGGTTGGAAGTAAGAGAGAGGATAAAAATGATTATAGTTTGAATTTTAAGAAAGCATGAGTTGGAGTAATCATTTGAACAACTGTTTATTACTATTCTGTTTTACCCTTTTGTTTTTCTGTTTGAAACATTGGGAAAATTTGATCCTCCCAACATTTTCTTCTTTCTTTCTAATGAGATTAAGGCGTACTCAATGCATTCTTTCTTGTGCCTCCTCCCACCACAGAGTAAGCTTCTTTATTCCTCATTCTTCTAGTTTCATCTCTTGGATTGGTATCCTTTTACTTTGCTGACATTTCGGTTGGTTGAATGCAAGTATAGTTGAACGAAGAGGGTCAAATTGAGTGAAATGGATGTTGATGATTCGTATTAGTGGATGACAAGTTTGGGATTGAGGTGTTGTAGTTTCTATTAGTGAATGCAAGCATGGTTAATGGACTGAACAATAGGTTTTATGAGTTCTAAACCGCCATTTTTGAACAATGTGGGTTATTTTGGTTATTCATAGGCAAGATAGTTTAAGAGGAGCCTTGGAGCAACGGTAAAGTTGTCTCCATATAACTTATAGGTCACAGGTTCAAGCTATATAAGCAGCCACTAATGCTTGCATTAGGATAGGCTGTCTACATCACACCCTTAGAGGAGCGGCCCTTGAACCCTGCGTAAATAGGGGATGCTTTGTGCACCGAGCTGCCCATTTATAGACAAGATATTGGCCAATATTTTCTGAGTTTCCAACCGTGCCCCACTGGTCCTCGGGGATTTCTCAGTTATCAAAAATAATTATTCGAACTTGAACTACTTCGACTGTACGACAACATAGGTCATTCTATGAGATTTAATAAGATGTAGATCCTAAGCTACATGATGGATGATTAATTTATCAGCATGAATTGCATGGGGTGACTAGAAAAACATTAACTTGCAATTTTCTTGAAGTCGTTTGAATTTCTCTGCTGCACTCTGCTACGAGCTGTATGCAACTTTTTAAAATTGTTGTTCTTTTGAGTGCATTCTATGCTGGGAGGGAATAGCTTTCGTCTTGCTGGAATTTACCTGTATAATGTGGGGACCTAATCTATTTTACTAATTGCCTGTGATATTAAATCAAATCCTTTGCCTGAACTCTACCAAAGGAGTTGATTTAGAGTGAAGAAACAGTATATCAAATGCTGAGTCGTAATCTCATTTCAATTCGACTAACTTTTAGAAATAAAATCAATTTGCAGTTGCTTTAGCTTGTCTCTATGTCTTCGTGCCATATTGTGATCAGTTACGTAATTATCTTTAACCAAACCCTTTTCGCGCACATCAGCGGGAATTAATTTTGAAGCTTGATAGTCTCAGACTCGTGAAGTGATGCCTATGACCCTCTTTAGATTACTTTTATCTTTCTTCGTGTTGCTATCTTTTTTCTCTTTTTGATCTTTTTATTTCGCATTGAATGCCTCAGCTAGACCAGTTAAATAATGTTGTGATACTAGCCACATTGCTGACAGATCCACTTGTGACAAGGGATGGTTCACAAGTCCTTTGTTAAGGGCTCGTGCTCTTTAGGTTTGGGGGGTTTTGGTTTTTTTTTTTTTTTTTTTTTTT